>VZUI01052962.1:0-33174 GCA_013401135.1 Cettia cetti
TAATTTAATTTAATTTAATTTAATTTAATTTAATTTAATTTAATTTAATTTAATTTAATTTAATTTAATTTAATTTACTTGCATGCATGACCTACTCAGCTTATGTGAGTTTAGCTAAATTAGAAGTTGTGGGAAAAGATAATCCAGTGCATGTTCTTCTTCCACTTGAATTGTTAAAAATATTAACTTTTTATATGTAACTCCACAATAGTTTTCTGAGTTTGGAGATATTTTCTTCCTATTTCTTTTTCTGTAGGGAATGAAGCATGTTTGATGGTATGATTACTTATTAAGCTGAATTTATTTAAGGATACTAATTTAGCAATGCTGACATATGATGTTACAGACAATTAGTGTTATGCATAAAGGAGCAGAAATGTGTAATTAATCATGTCCTGTCTCAAAGACAGTAAAAACTTTTCTGCAGAGTCAGTAGACATTAAAAAAACTCAAAACCAAACAAACTACCAGTTCATACAGCATAACATTGGAAATTAAGAGGTAACAATTGCTAAACAGAAGGAAAAGCAATGAAAATCAATATAATATAATGGTTTAATATATCTTTATTTTTGTTTAAGTATAATATTTTAGTGGGAAACAATTCAGAATTTTGGTACAACTTTTTTATAGTTTGAAAATCCCTGTAAAAATTAAATTGGTCTGGATAGTCAGACTTGCTGACCATCTAAAGACTTGTGTCTGCACAGTGACTACTGATAACACTAATGTGTTAAATCATTTTCAGCAATTATATGCTTTGTATGCTGCTTATTTTTGAAACTACTTGAAGCTTCTGATGCTGGATCCTTTCAAATGTCTGTTATTTGGAGCGAAGTCTGAGTTGGATTGGAAATGGCTGCAGGTTTTGATTCAGTAGCTCAAACAACTATTAATTGGAATGGTTTTGTTTCAAAAATTGCTTAGGGACCAGGCCTGTTTTCCTTGCTCAGCCTCTTAGACTTTGCTGTTTCTGGCAGATATGGGGAATGTATGCATCAGAGAGAGCTCTACAAACCTACTCTGAGAAATGTTATTACAGGGTTTTCCTAATTTCACCAGTTAAGAGTGGGTATGTGGCCTGGGACCTGATGATGTATTTGACTGTGGCCTGATTTTCTGAGACCTTACAAATATTCCTGTAGCCCAATAAAAAAACTGGGACACTGAAAATGTGCTCCTGAATACATTTCTTAGCCCTGAGGATGTCTAATTTCCCTTTTTTGTAGCCTACTACTTCAAGTTTCATTGTGCTTAGTAGCTCTGGACAATATAAGACTTATTCCTTGGTCAAAAATGGCTATTGAAATATTGCTTTACTTTGGTTAGAAGACTTTTTAGCTTGTGTATGGAGAGTGTGACTAGTCTTAAAAGGGAGGGGATAGCAATGACTTTTACATAATGTCAGTATAATATTTTCATGATGGCTTTTTCATTCCATTCCTGGGTTTCCTTGCCGTTTAAAATACTAAAGAGAGCTGAATGGATGCCTCCATGCTGTGCACCCCGTTTTGCAATAACAAAATCCCAGGTTCAGAGAGTTTTATCTCCCCTTGGCTATGCAGGATGAGAGCCCTGTGGTGGACGTTCGGGGCCACCGACCCGTGGACAAAAGGCGTGAAATGGCGCCCACGCTCCGACCTGTGGCACCTCCCATCAGCGGGGCCGGATACCGGCCCCGGCCCCCGAAGCGGGGGAAGACAGGGGATAAGAAGGAACGGATCGTCTATCCTGACGCTGGAGGCTGCAATTATGCGCTGGAGGAGATGGTAGGCGTCTGGCTGCTGAGACAGCTGGTGACATACTGTCCTTTCCTTCTGACACACACAACACAAGAGCTTTCCTTGCCAAATAAAGGACGGTCATTCATTTAAAGCAGTCCAGCTTTTCCTCACTTTGCTTGGGTTTGCTAGGGCTACATTCAGAAGGGAAATGTGTCAGAGTCCATGGCATTAGTGGTAGAGTCAGCCTACAGCAAAGGTAGGGAGATGAGAGTTGGACCATAAACCTGGGAGAGGAGGTATCTGTGGGTTAGCCTGTGCCTTCTCCCTGGCTTTGCACTGGTAACTATTAAGGCCAGGAGAAACCTCTGCAGAAGTTCTGGATTCAATTTCAGACAATCTTAAGGAACCCTGGGGACCAAAAAAACCCCAACCTCCCATGTCTTTATAAAAATTAGTTTCAAAATGTAGTTCTAGCCTACCCTCAATCACCATTGCTGCTCTTATGGGACAGCACACCTGCATGCTGACACCCAGCACACTCTTTGCTGCCTTGCAACAGTCTATCACACTGCGTCTGCCATGATCCCTGCTGGAAAATGCATGCTGTAACAATGCTGGGAGGCACCTTAGTGACTGAGCACGAGTTTTGAGTGTGGAAGTTGCCAGCAAGTGAAGTTTGTTAAAGCTTATCTAGATGCTTAAATACCTGTTCTCACATTACAAACTCTTCACTGTGTTCATAGGTATGGTTGTTCACTGATGGGACTAGAACTTTTTTACTTTTATTCACAGCCCTTTTTCCTTCTTTTAAGGGAGTGCTGTGTCCAACTGGATGTGAGCTGCGAACTACACTGTTAAAGCAGGAAAAAAGTGTGAAACCAGTTATTAATGATCTAAAAGTTAAAGTGAATACACTTGGGGAGAGCTCCTCAACTTTCTACGAATATGTGACTGTTCTAGAAGAAAAATTGGTAAAGAGGCAAAAACAAAGAAAAGGTATGCTATTTCTATGAACTACTAGTGTAAATGGTATTGAAGTTTTATTGGCATTCCTACAGTTACTTTTTAATGGGACTTCTCAAAAAAAATTTAAAATACCATGGAATATCTAGCAAAGCAGGTTTCTCTGACCATAACCTCTTAAATCTTAAAAAAAATCCTTTAAGAGAGGCAAAGGAATGGATCTTGTACTAAGGCAAGATTCATATGAGGCCTCTAAATGTACATCATTCATGTGTTCCCCTTACCTGTTTTCCTGTGTCCATGTCCATCTAATCCATTTGTGACCAGCCTCTGGATTGGCACAATGGCTCCCCAGAAAAAAGGGAATTACTGCTCTTTAGCAGAGTAAACCACCACTGATTAAAATCTATTAGCTAGCAAAGAAACAACAGTACACATGTGCCACTTCCCTGAGAGTATCTGCATAGTTTTTGCACACTGTACAAAAGTAAGCAAAAAGAATTGCCCTTCCTGCCTTCCTTCCTAGTGGCATCTCAAATTGTACTTACAAATAGCTCTTCATTGTTCCCTAACTGGGAATTACGTTGAAAACTAATCTGCTTTTCGTCTCTTTGCTTTTCTAGACAATGATGACTTACTTTCTCAGTACAACACGGAAGTGGAATTGCAGTATAATTATATAAAGGATAATTTGGATAATAACATCCCATCCAGTCTCAGGGTCCTTCGTGCAGTTGTGGATTCTTTACATAAAAAGATACAAAAATTGGAAAATGCCATTGCAACCCAGGTGGACTACTGCCGTTCCCCATGTTCTGTTTCCTGTAATATTCCTGTGGTTTCAGGCAAAGGTACTCATTCAACTATAATGACATCTCTTCTCCCATTTATGTCCCTGTGAAAACTGATGGATGCATCTGAAGCCTGAAAAATTGGTCAGGGTATTAGGAAAGATAGAAAGTGATCCTAGATGAAAAAAAAAAAAATCTTTTCTGGATCACTGTACTGGTCAGACCAAGGATCCTCTTATTCAATATCAGTCTTTGTAAGTGGCCAGTAGCATTTTAAAGAAATACATGCTTCAGGGTCTTTGTGAGGTGGAGGTGATACATTTGTGACTATCATAATTGTACTCTTGATTTTTTTCAGTCAAGAAAGGTTCTTCTTTCACAAGCTTTAGTTCAAGAAGTCATTGTATGGTATACAATGTTGCATCACTTAGTTTGAAGTTTCAGAAATTCCTCTTTGGAAAAACTGCACAGTACAGTATTCTTTCTTCCATGATTCTTTCACTTGATATATTACAGAAATCAAAATGAAAGTAAAATACTATCTATAGATATTCAAAACTGTTCCTCTATAACAGCAAACCAAAGGATAAGAAGACTATAGAAGTTCAGAGATCTTTCAATAATAGTCTCTGTTTTATTGCAGAATGTGAGGATATCATCAGAAAGGGAGGTGAGACATCAGAAATGTACCTCATCCAGCCAGATCCTTTCGTCAAGCCATATAGAGTATACTGTGACATGGAAACAGATAATGGAGGTTAGTGTGAAACTATGCTGTTTTAATATTAATTTATCAGTGCTACCAAAAAATCATATCAGTAATTTGTATTTTATACAAAGAAATATGAAATTATACCTTTTGTAATTCCTTGGTAAGTAAATCTGATTGACTCATTCGGAGAAGTCTTGTTGAGGTCATCTGCTGATGATGATAGGATACTTCTGTAGTCAAATTGGGAATAAATTGTGTATGTATTTTACTATGACCAGCATGGACGGTGCATAGGTGGGCAGACAAGGACGGCCTGGCTCATTTCTTACCGTGCTCCAATGCACTTGACAAAAGACCAGGGCTATCCTTTAAGTTCTGCTTTTTCCACTTTTCCTTATGAAGCAAGGTTCTACTTAAGTGTGAGCAAAAGGGGCAAAGCTGAGCTCAAAAGCAGTGAAGGACCTGCTGCAAGGAAGCCATATGCTCCTCTGGTCCTGAGGTGAAGTTAAAAGGCTGTATCTTAATGCTTGATGCTCCTTTTGTACTGGTAATTTAATCTAAATACTCTTTCTCCTGCAGGCTGGACTTTGATTCAGAATCGCCAGGATGGCAGCGTTAATTTCGGAAGAGTATGGGATCAATATAAAAAGGGATTTGGAAATGTTGCAAAGAGTGGAGGGAAGAACTACTGTGATACACCAGGTAAAACACCAAGCATAAAATGCAAAGTGCTGCATACTGAAACCATTTTCCCCTATTTTTTTAAGCTCTTAAATTTTTTTTTTATTAACCAATCCACTCCAGCAGACCTAAAGGCAAATAATAAAGTTGCCTTGAAACCTATGGCGAAGTCTGTTTCACAGAGTTCTCACTTGTTGTTTCTCAGGTGAATATTGGCTTGGAAATGACAAGATCAGCCAGCTTACCAAAATAGGGCCCACTGAAGTTTTAATTGAAATGGAGGACTGGAATGGTGATAAAGTATCAGCTCATTATGGAGGTTTTACCATACAGAATGAAGGAAACAAATATCAACTTTCAGTTAGTAACTACAAAGGCACTGCAGGCAATGCGCTGATGGAAGGAGCTTCCCAACTGCATGGAGAAAACAGGACAATGACAATTCACAATGGCATGTACTTCAGTACTTATGACAGAGACAATGATGGATGGTATGTACTTGCACTAGACATTTAAAATAAAAATAGAGTTGAATATAGATTATTTCTGTAATTTGCCATTAGTTTTCACAGCATTTTGTAGTATGTCAAAATATGTTATATCCCTGGAAGTTACTAGCTAAATGTCTATGCAGTTCCCTTGGCATAGACCAGGACAGGTAAAACTGCATATTATGTTAGTGACAGCCCACAGCCAAGTAAAAAGCAAGCATGCTGAATTTTATTGATTCCATGAATGACTTATTACAGACAAAGCTGCAAATCTGGATGCAATATATTCATAGTCACTGACAGCAGAAGTGCTGAGGACACTAAGTAGGATTATTGGTACTCACTCCAGTAAAATATAATGGGTCCAGAAGAAAGAGGCAGATAGCATGTCAATTTAAACAGCAATGTTCTGCCTACTCAGAAGACAGGAGCTCAGTTGTAAGGCTATAATAGAGCACTATATCTCTAATCTGTGCTTAATACCTGATTACATGTTCATGAATAAAGGAATTGTTTAGGTTGGAGAAGACATTTCCCATTGCTTTCTATCTTTAAATTTCATTTATATTGTAATTATCATTATGAACTGCAAGTAACCATAGTCATCAATCAGTAAACTAAAATGACATTCCCAAAGAGGTGCAATTAAAATTTGATTTTTCTTAGCTGCTTTACCTTCTGAGTGAACTGTGTAGCACACACTTGTGATGGTCAGTCCTTTATAGAAAGTTCAGAGAGGACTTAAATTGTTTATTACTGTTTGAAAATTTCAGTACATGGGCAGGTGTATGTACTCTGTTGATCTGTTAGCCTATATTACAGATGTCACTTTCAACACTTTTTTTTTTTTTTCCCCCTCATCAGGTTAACTTTGGATCCAAGAAAACAGTGCTCCAAACAAGATGGTGGTGGATGGTGGTACAACCGCTGCCACTCAGCCAACCCCAATGGCAGATACTACTGGGGAGGGACCTACAGCTGGGACATGGCAAAACATGGGACAGATGATGGTGTTGTATGGATGAACTGGAAAGGGTCGTGGTATTCAATGAAGAAGATGAGCATGAAAATCCGGCCATACTTTCCACAGTAACCATTATCAAAATGTACAGATTCAGGGCTTTTATTTTAGTATTTGTACATGGTTATCTTTTTAGCATGGTACTCAGTCTTATCTTTACATATGAGAACCAAATCTATATGTATAACCATATTGTGACCCAATGTGAAATACTGTGTCAAATGTAAATCTAAATCTGTCAAAATAATTCAAAAGCATATTTTTCCCATTTTTCATTTGTGCTCAAGACAGAATTAACTATGATAGAATAACTGATGAAATAAAAGCAACTTGTTTCATTCTTTTGCAAAGGTCTTTTGTATCTCTTTTAAAGAGGGAGAGGATTATTTCTAAATGTTTTCTAAAAACTAATTAAGTCTTAAAACTAAAGTATTCTTCATATTATTCCTAAGTATTTATGCGTAATCTGGAGAGAAGGAAATGCATTCCACTAAATGAGAGACAGTTATTTTCTTTTATATTATAAAAGAACAGAGTACAACAGAGTACCTATGTAACAAGTTGAGAAGGAATAAAAAATGAAAAAGAGTGTTGAACAAATGAGTAGGTCACCAGTCCCTAGGCTCAAATCCTCTTGCTGGATAAAGTATGTCTTTTTCTGGGACCTGGTTCACATAATTGCTTTCCCACATATGTGTTTTCACACAATCCCTATCATGGGAGTCAGGTAATTAATGTCTCCAGTCATAGAGTAGTGGAGGTTGAGCATTTCATCAAACCTAGTAGTCTATGCTCCCTTGAGCAGACAAAGACAAGACTTCCCAACCCTGGTAAACAGGATGAACATCTCTCAAAGAGATCTGCCTTCCTCCACAAAGGAAGGGACCCAGATCACTAGGGATGGATGGATCCCACCAGAAACCTTTAGTGTTTATTTAACCTGTGAAGCCCAGGAGGAAAAGAAGGAGACATAATAACAGCTTCTCACTAAAGGAGGACAAATGTTCAGCATCCTCACAGGCAGGCTTCCACTCAGGCTAAGGAACAAAAACATAATGTGGAAGTGGAAACCTGTTTTCCAAAAGCACAGACACCTCCTCACACGAATGTAAAGATGTCCTTGCTCTTCAACAATATTTCTGAAAAGGTTAGACAGTGGTTGTATTTGAGAAGCACTGAAAAAAAGGCCAAAATGTGCCAGTATTTGATGACCTTGTTAAACGGAATGCAACATGTCAGTGAGATTAGAGGTAAGGAAGTTTGCTCATGCTTCTTTCTAGAAGCATGGAAATATTAAACAGTGTAAATACTTGAGTAATTTTATGCCATAAGGTATAAAGGTTTTCTGTAATTGCGTGATCAATATAACTGACATTCCATGCAGCCAGCTTTTGTCTGAAAGATCCCTACTACATACTGTCAGCAAGCTGATTTAAACCCCTTATCCTTAGCAAAATTCTTTGCTTGGCAGTTGGCTCCTCATCTTGCTTGTTCTGGTTGGAGTAATAACCTTTTAATGGTTACTAGAAAATAAAAGCCTGTTTTGGGAGTTGCATTTTGATGAGTTATCATAGAATTGTCTTATTTTGAAGCTATAAGTATGCATGGTAAGCTATCTATGATTCATCAGTAGGATGGAATGTCTATGTCCACATTTATAAAATCAAAGCTTAGGAGATTCTTACAAGTGAGTCTTAAAATGCATGCATTCTTTGTCAAAGTGTGCTCCGTGTTAGGTGTGTGTCAAAAGTGAGAACCCATACCATCCTTGGTTCTGATAGCTGACTCCCACTGCTGTTGTGCTCCCCTTGAAATGGAAATGAGTGTGAATGTTGAACTTGGTTAGACTTTCACAGTCCATGTCAGTGGAGGCAGGATTTTGTTGTGAACATACTTCTAAATAGTTTTACTTCTTTAACACTCCTAAACAAAATAAATAATTCAAATCAATTTTTTTTTTTTTATCTCAAGTCAAGGTGTGAGCTGCCAAAGACATAGACAAATTCATATCAAAAGGGGTTTTAAATCAATATTTCCTTGTCAGTTAAAAATAAGATCAAAAAAGTCTTGTTGATAATTAATCATTGTTTATTTTTTAATCTCCAAATGTGCTCAGTTGCCTTCAAATTCACAGGGTAAAGGTACATCATACATATATATATAAAAAATCTTTTCAACTTGTAGTCATAACACACATTAAAGGCCTTTCTACAGCGTTTCTATGGGCCTGATTTTCATTCTAACCATTTTTAGGGAATAGTCAGAGGCTTTAAATGGCAGCCAGACTACGCCATTTTCAATCTCGTAGGGGACATTGTACCTGGGGTCGTAGTGGCCCCCCAGGTAGTAAATGCCATTGAGGTTGGCAGCCTGGCAGCTGTTGTACCACCAGCCCCCCCCATACATCTCAGCACAGTTCTCCTCCCAGTGGTCCTGGTCCCGGTCGAAGGTGCTGAACTTCATCTGGGCATGGGACGTGTACTCGGTGCCCTCTTCCAGCCAGCCAGCGATCAGGGCATCCCCGGCAGTGCCCTCATAGGAAGACACAGCAAGGGTGTACCCTTCAGCTTCAGACCCTACCTGTACAAGATACTCTGCAAACACAGCATTTCCATCCCAGTCCTCTAACTCTACGCGAAGGAGAGTACCATTCTGAGTCAGCAAGTGTAGGTTTTCATTGCCCAGCCAAAACTCTCCTTGCCCCCTGCCATCCACGCTGCCGAAACCTTTCTTGTAGTCTTGCCAGGTCCGGTTAAAATTCACTGATCCATCCATTCTCTGTTGGATCAATAGCCATCCTCCCAAAGTGGTCTCTTGGTCGCAATAAACTGACAAAACCTTATTGGATCCCGCTGGCTTGATTTTGAAAATGCCACTTTTGGCACCAGAAGTGTGTTTCTGGCGGATATCATCACAGTCTAAAAAAAAAAGTTGATCTGGTTTGACAGAAGTTATCAGCAAAATTTAATAAAAGGTTCAGAGGAATCCAAATACCAATAGCTCAGAGCAAAATTGTTAGTTATGTCTTGGACTATGCTAGGTATAGTGACAGGCAACATTAAAAAGAATTCAGGAAAGAAAACCTTACATATTTCTTAAATCGTGAATTGTTTATGTAATACCCGAGTATTAATGACATATTTTCCCTTTTGTTTCCGAGGTGGTAACAAACAGACACAGTGCTTGCATTTAATGATTGCACTGTTGTACTACAGTATCTAAAATCAATGTGTCATGGATGGAGTTCAGCTCCATTACCTCAATAACTACCTTTCCCAGTGCTGGGTGTCCTTCGCTTCCCTCCTGATGGTCTGAAGCTGCGTGCCTGAAAGTCTGGGGTATCCTCTGCACTCTGATCATGTTCCAACCCACCTAGCCGCTCATTTATGTCACGGATCTTTACTGATTTGGTTTCAAAAGTAGAGCCTCCCTTGTTCTTGAAACTGGTTGCTACAGTCTTGGAGTGACTTGCACTGCCAGATGGGAATCCAGATGGCTGAAGTCTTCCAAAGTCATCTTCCTCCTCCTCTCCTAAGTCTCCAAATTTGTCTTTTCCCCCATAAGTCCCTGAAGGACTGGATACTCCTGTACCTATGTGGCTACTGCCTGTGCCAGCTGTGTGTCTGCTGGTTGTGAAGCTGCTAGATTCACCAAAGTGCTTAGTAGCAGTGGATGGAGAGTCAGGGGTAAAAAATGACTCTAGCTCAGGGAATAGAGTCTCTAGCTTGTGCAAGCCATCTGCACCACTGAAATGGTAGGTGCTCCCTTCCCCTCCAACATTTCCAGATAAATAGGAGCAGTCTGAGCCATCAGAAGAAACTGTTTTCTCAACTATTTCTTCTCTAGGGCCATCAGGCCCAGAGACAAGTTTTTTGCTGGTAGTTTTGGTGCATCTACGAACTGTGGAGGAGGTTTTGTCTCCCAGACTAAGGCTTTCTCTCCCATGAGTAGGAATAACTAATTTGCTGTATGAAGGTTCATCTCCCCTTGATTCTGCCGTGTGATACGAGCTGTCGCCTCGGGAGGGTCTCGCATCTGTTTCTGCTCTTTCTAATACCACTTCCATCTGCTTGATGTCATTAATTATGTTCAGAGCTTGCATTTCTGGCAGAGGCTTATGCTTAAAATGATCAGGAACATTAGAGTCCTTAAGTGGCCTCATTTTCAGTGTGCTCAGGGTGGTTGTTTGAAGCTCTGGGTGCAAGTTGATGGCGTTGGCTTGGGCAAGCTGCTTCTGGATGTTGTCATAGCTTTCTTTGTCCACCTTGTAATCAAAACTTCTAGCACATGTTCCTTTGCAAGCTCGTATCTTAATATCAATGTCCACCTACATAACCAGAGAAAAGTAATTTGGTTAGGGAGCATTCCTGACTTTCTCAAGCAAGGATATAGTCTACTGAACAGGGGAAAGATAGGAGGAGGAACTACTGCCTTAGTACCGCCCACCTAAACCTGAGCTTTTCCAAAGTTTGGTTTTGATGTCACCATAGTTTTATTTCCATTGTAAATACAACATGTGCAATAGCACCATGCACATGAGTTTCATGGAAAATAACATTATCAAAGGTTCTCAATCTCTGCCACCTTTATATTTGGGGTTTAGAGGTATCTTCCTGATTTTGGAAGGAGTGCTGCAGAGTTAGACATGGTCCATGGGCCTGGGGCAGAAACAGGCCCTACAAAGAGAGGGGAAGACTCTGTTATGGCCCTGCTGGGAGGTCAGATATCTTGGGGTTACCATTGCTTTCTCAAATGATGCAAATGATGGATTTCTGTTCTAGGAATCAAAATGAGCCTTTGAGTAAAACCACTGTTTGTGCCAGGACTTTTCCTTGCATTACCATCAGAAGAACTGGCTGCAACTGGGAAGACAGGTTCTAATGCCAACCCTAGCTGTAGGCAGCAGTGCCAGCAGCACTGGGGATGGAATGAGCACATCCCCTTTCTAATTACTCAGCAACTCCTTACAGGAGGAGAAATGCCTCATACAGAAGCAGTTATCAGTAGATGGAGCATCCTTGTGGCCTGAGAGAGAAGTGGCAGATGGAACTAGGAACTCATTGAACTCATGCTGCTTCCTAAAGAACAGAAATAGAAAACCAGGATGGACAAAAAGCAACTCATTTGGGGATTTGTCTCAGCAAGTCAGATCCTGTGAGAGTTGTACCATGTTTTCTCCCAGTTAGAGCACAGCTCACCATAATGGACAGATCCCCTATCTGTAGCTAAGTCCTGGAAAGAATGGGAATTGCATAGCAGACACCTACCTCTAAGCGCTTCATCTCCACCACTTGTTCCTGGATGCTGCTCTGCAGAGCTTTAATTCTGTTCACTTGGGTGACAACTCTCTGCTTTAATGTCTCAATTCGCCGTCTCAGTTCTCCTGACAGGCGACCATAAGTCTCATCAAGCTCTGAAACAAAAAATGCCTCACAGTCAGCTATGTCCATGTGCTTTTCTTTCCTAAATGTCTATCATATTTTAAAATATGTAATTAGATACATAATTGAGAACATATTTCTCATAGTACTGAGCAGATTCAAATTAAATTAATTTTAAATTAAGTTATTTAATTAAATAACTAGCTAAGAGTCTATTATTATGATTGTTCTGTTTCTTGATAATAATATCCAGTGCAGCCTGTACTTTCACTACATATGGCTTATTCACAAGAAAGTAGTAATTTAGTAATGGATAATAAAACTGGGCTCAAGATACTCACGCTGAGCACTGTCCAGGTTTGGTTTTAGTGCATTTACAGTTTCCACAATTATCTGATTGGACTTCTTATAGTTGTTTTGATTATCTGAGAGCAGCTTCTTGATTTTGTCTATTCTGTGACTATACTCCTGCTCCTTTTCATCAATCAGTCCTTGCATTCTGCAGCCTGATGGACATTTGGTACCCTAGAATTGAAAGAGGGAAATAATTGTGCTAAAATCCTCAAGAGTAAACATCCTGTATAATGGAATCAGTGAAGTACATCCTCAGAAACCAAACATTACTGTGGGGTGAGGAACAAGTAAACCTTTAGTTTCCCCTCTCCTCTGTTCCTCATGGGTGCGATTTTTTTGTATATATATATTTTCTAAAGGTCTGCTGTAAGAAGTCTGTCATCCAGTTTGAGGGAGGATGTTAGAGGCCAGCATTTTTAAGCAAAGTTTTCCTCAGAAAAGCTTAATGTTCTGACAGACTTAGGCTCTTGGCCAGCAAGTCATCAAATAAATGTAGCATAGGAAAGGACTGAGATGCAAGAGGCAAGTAAGAGAAAAATTAATAGTTTATATACAAAGACATCTAGTGAATTATTATAAAACTTCTACTGAGCATCTTGTAATCCGACTTCCTAAAAATTAATTAGTGCATGTAAGTGATTTCTAGCTACTTCTTTTCCTCACAACATTTTTTATGGTGCCTTTCTTTTATGAACTCCAGAAGTGGCAATACCAAAGTTCTGAGAAGTAATAGTTCTTATGTTTTTCTAGGGTTAGCCTTTGTTTATTTAATCTTTCTTTATCAGACTTTCTCTTCTCATTCTGTACCACTGCAAACTTCTCCCTGTTTCTTTTGTTTTCATTTTTTCCTTTCTTCCTTTGCTTCCCACAGGAGATCTGTGCAGGCTGCCCTGACTTGAAGTGTTACCTCAGCCCTCATGCTGAACCCTGTGCTGGCCTGTGGCACCTCACTGATGTAGTGATCCAGCTGCTGATCCAGCCCTAGAGACCAATCCCACTTTCACCCAGTGTTAATGGCTCACCCAGTCATCATCTGCACAGAAGGGCCAGCTCTTCTCTGACTGGCAGCTGGAGGGGGACTTGTGCTCCACAATCCTGGGGCCACGCACTCCTGCACCAATCTGTTCAAAGGTGCTCCCTCCATCTTGTGCCTGCCAGGAGGAAAAAGGGGAAAGGTAAAACAAGGTTAAGTGAACAGCTGTTGAGGGAGCAGAAACACTATGCTGATGTCCTCAAACACTCAGCTGGTGGGTGGCAATCACAGCCATCCGCTAAGCATCACACCCACTTGCACTGTTGTGCAAGGATTTTATTCCAGCCTTTCTTGTAATATATGGTTTTGTTTGTTTTGTCAAAATAAAGCTTCACGTCTCTTAAAATTGATGCTTTTATGTAGAGAGCTAGTGATGCTCAGGATATATTACGATAATATCATTACATAGAAATATTTTGTCCTGTGTGTAAATATTAAATTAAGTTAAAATTAGATTGAAACTGTAAAAGTAAAAGTAAATACTTTAAAAATACTATTCCCATTAGCTGCAATACTCCAAAATTCTTATTATCACTTTACCACCTTCAGTCTACACAAAAGTAGCTTACAGATACATGAATTTTTCCACTAGTGTTTGTGATTTTAATCACAGTTGCTAACTGGAAGTTTATAGCATGGTTTTGCCTGACAAAAAGAGCAAGAAAGCTACTAACACAATTTAAAAAACAATTTCAGTGATGGATGGATTTCACTATGCTAGTGGAAAGAAGAGAAATAAACACACTGAGGTTTTCTTCAAAACTAAGAAGAAAGAGTGATATATACAAGCTAATTCTAGGCCAAAAACTGATAAAGATTCCTACAGTGTTATCACTTAGTAAAAAAACCATTTTTTTCATTAAAGAAAGCCATGCTTTAGGGCTTCAGATGTAATTAGGTCTGACTGGAATCCTCTGTGCACCTTTTGTGCTTTTCAAACGTTATAATTAATGCTTGAAAATATTAATGACTACTTCTTATTATGATTGATGATTAATTCTGAAGCAAAAAAATGTGATCCTAATTCTAGTCTCCAGGGTCAGAACCACTCTGAGGAATTGGAATGTCTTTATTAAAAACAGTAGATTCAAATTCAGTAGTTTGATTAACTAATAATTTGATCTTGCCCAAGTGCCTGCTAAAAGTAGCACATATATCCAAAAATGACGTTTAGGCATTGACAACTCCAATATGACTGCTTCAGTTTTGTCCCAACTGCTTCCTATAATTTCTGTCATTTGTTAAAACAGGCACTTCCTTAAAAAAAAGGTCACAAAGAAAAATGTAAAGAATATAACATAAGATTATGGGCTGAGTCCTCAATGGAGAAAAAAAAAAAACAACGTTACATTAGCACAGTTGAAAATCAAGTTTATCTCCTTCCTCATCAAAAATTTGATTCTTACTTAGCTCTGGTTTAAGCTGATGTTGCTGCTACAAGAATCCTTGTTTTTAAATGTGTCTTTCATAATAAAGGTATTGTGTGTCATTTGTAGGTAGAAAATCCTGCTGAAATACTGTCCAAAGGAAAGTATGATTCATCTCAATGAACTTCAAAATTCCTGAATGGCTGGACCCATCAGCATCCAGCCAATTATGTTTAAGACTTAGAGCATCACCTATTAATGTCTGAATTCATGTTAATGGATTTGCTTTGCTGCTCCTGAAGCCAGGCAGATTCAGCAAAACAGAGTTAAGCAAAGCTATAGAGAACTGGATACTCCAAAAGTACTGATGAAACTTCATCAGTGAAGTGGTTACACTAAGCTGCTGCATATGTGTGTGCATTGAATTTTACAAGCTAGGTAATAGACAAAATTTATCTATCTCATGAATGAACATTAAATAAATGCTTTCTATTCTGAATAGAATATAAAAAGAATCAAGTAAGTAAATTCATACCCAGGCTATGCTGAGGCACAGGAACACACAGAAGATCCTCACAGGTATCATCTTCAGGAGAAGAGCAAGAACTCTGACTGAAAGGATGCTCTTTGCCACTCTTTTGGTGCTATTTAAACCTGAATGCAAAGCTGAGATTAATCATTATGCTCCTTTCTGTTTGTAGAAAAAACACACCAAATGCCCCCCTCCCCCTTCAGTGATTACTTAAGGTCTCTTGCACAAGTTTCTGGTGTTATTTGCTCCAGATAAGCTTGTTCAATACTAACATGTGGGCAACACCAAGAATTCCAGGAAAAAAATTCCGTCTAAAACCGTTTCTTGTAACTGAGCAGCCAATGAAGATGTATGTCAGCACTAGTGGGATCCAGCAGTGCTTACCTGCTGGAAAACACACACTCAGGGTGGTGGATGTTTAGCTGCATAAACAAAGAGCTGATATTTGAAAAAGGAAGACGTTGCTTTGTCTGCATGTTGCTGTTGAACAAAATATACTGAGATCTGTGGAGAATCTCCCAGTCAAACTCAAAAAGGCTCAATTTTTTGACTCTATAATAGATATAAAAGTCTAGTGAATAATCACAAACTTGTGATCTTCATGGTCAGGAATATAAGAATTGCAGGTGCAACCTTTGTGGGTTCTTCCTGGGCATACAGTCATGGACTGTGCTTTACCACAGGATCACATTTGATATTTCTTCCACTGAACCCCTTCTGCCTCACACTGAGCATGGAGATGGTGCTCCACAGGCAAGCATCTGCCCAGAGCTGTACACTCCTTTCACTGTAGGATGATACTCTGCAGACTGCGTAAAGCTTCAAGGATTTTCCTATGGTACATTACGTTCATTCCCTCGCCATGACTTTCCCCTTTTCACAGTTGTAGAAACCAGGTGAGAAGGTTAAGTCAAAAAGCAGCTATTCATTTTTGGGATCCATTTTGATAGTCTGAAGTCTTTAGAGCACACCCTATGTGCAGATCTCATTGCTGGCAGCTGCCTCTCTGTGCCAGCACCATGGCTCAGGGGGAACAGCTGGCAGCCAGCTCTGAAGACACGTGGGTGTCTTGCCTCCAGTCCCATAGGAACTGGATGATCAGGGCAGGAATAGCATCTAATTCTGCAGGGTATCAGCTTTAAGTAAGGGACCACTGTGCCCCACCCTGTCTTGCTAACTATATGTGTTACAATCTGTGCAACAACTAAAGCATCGTTCATAATGCAGATGGGATATGTCACTTTGGTTCTAACCTCTGCCAGTTTGTTGATGCTTGATTTTGTGATTATCAATAACAACTTTATATTTGTAATTGAATAGGTCTTAAAAATAAATAGTAGTAAGAGCGCATAAAGCAGAAGAATATCTGCCCTTTCAACCATGCTGACAGAGGATGTGACAACTTCCTAGGTGGTATTCCAGGCACCAGTCACCAGGGTAACAGGGGACATGGCAAGTAGCATGTTCCAGACCTCTTCTGACCCTGAGGGATGGCACAGCTCTCTGGTGACACTCAAACACAGTAAACTTAACTCTGGCCCGAGTAAAACTCGGCCACCAAGGCTAGAGGAACTGGAAAAAAGTTGATATGTGAACATAAACATTAGGTAAGCTAAGAGGGGTTTCCTGCTTGCAAAGGGAACTGCTGGGAGGAACTGGGGTGATGGAGAAACTTGTCAGGCTTTACGGTTAGGGGCTGAATTTGTGCCTGACCTTCAGCCTGTTCCTCTGCTTTCATGTTGCAATCATTCAGTCACTTCTGCCGGTGTTTGTTTGAAACAACGCTAGAGGCCAAGAGCTAGATAAACTTTGGATTTAATTCAGGATCAAAGGACAGAAGTGCAGTTCATCTACTACTTCATCTGCCCTGCTCTTGGCTGAATGCCAGAGTAACAGTCAGGGAGTCTGGGATTTAGATGTGGTTTGTGTGCCCTAGATGAGAGCTGCACCTTGTTTGCCCAGCACTGTCTGTCTCCTGCCTTACCACCAGATTCCAAGTGGTGCCTTCTGCTCCTCTTACCTGCTCATTCATGATTCTTCCCTGGATGCTTTGTCTCAGACTCCATTCTCCTTTAGACTCAGCTCTCCACTTTCTCTTCATATGCCCCTCAAACTACCTAACCCTTTTGAAGTCATTACTAGTCAATCCCAGCACTTTGTCCCGCATTTTCTCATGCAATATCCCAGAACTGAGGAACCCAGAAGTCCTGGAGTCTGTCCACTTTATTTTATTCTTTCTTTCTTTATCTCTTCCTCATTCACTTTTTTTTTTTTTTTTTCCTTGACTTTGGAGTGAGATTCCTCTCTTTAGTGCTATAGTGGTCCTTGGAAGTCACTGCAAGCTCAAGGTGTGAAAGAAAGGCCACCTTTAAATCCTTTAATAAACTTTTATAAAGTGACAGGTACAGCCCTTTTGAAATACAGGTAAGTTTTACTATAGGCTATGGTTTGAGGGTCATGTATGATAAAAATGATTTAGAAAAGAGAAATATACTCAGCTCTCCGTATACAAAATAGGGGCATTACGTTCAATTGCAATGTACTTGCTTGCAAGATATAATACTGAGAGTATTATTCTATTTTTAAGAGTTAGAAGAAACAGGAGGTCTTTTCCGGCCTCTTTCTGATAGATAGGGAATTGGATGCCATAGGAAGGAGCTTCCAGCAACATGAGTCTTGTCAGATTTCTTTCAGGGCCCAGAGAACACAACAGTGGGCTGGGATCTTGAAGACTCACTGATTAACTCTGGCATAGGACTTCCTTGGAAGATCAGGCTTCTTGGATTCACTGACTCTGACCCTCCTGACCACTGGAGCATATGCTTCTCTCCAGAGATTAAAATGATTTGTGAAAACTTAAAGACATCCATCAGCAAACCAACTGAAAGAATAAGCTGATCTTAGTTATGGTGAGCAATCCATAAAACGCCAGCTCATATCCATGAAATATCTGTAATTACAGCAGATTGTCATCAAATTGCAGCCAAAATCTCAAGAGGCAATAACAATTCTCACCTAGCAGAGTGTAAATACAGATATCAAAGTGACAGAGGTGAAAGGAGTATTTTTTTTAAATCCATGTTGCAAATAAATAAATAATATCAACCTAAAGTCACGTCATAGGTGGCATAAATTGAAAACAGAAAGTGGAAGGGACTCAACCAATGCTACTCAAGTGGCTGTTTGCACAATCAAGAGGAGACTGGGCTTGCCAACATTTCCGCTCCATGGAGACACAGGAGAGGCCTTACAGCACAAAATGTTCAGGAAAACTGCTTTGCTTGGTAAGGAATTGAGCATCAAGGCTGGCAGTGAGCTGTGCACCATGACTGGTGTCACAGGTGCAACAGGGTTGTGCAGATATACCACTGCAGTGGTGTGGAGGGGTCATGCCCCTGCTCCTCTCAAGCTGTTATTAACCTCATCTGACCCTAGCTAATGATGCCTTCTTCTCTCCTGAGAAACCTGTCTTCCTCTTAGATTTTGGCCCAAGAGCAAAAATTCACTGACATCAAAATCTTAATAAAAATGAGAGGGAGTTGGCAGTTTATCATGATGTGGAGACTCAGATTCAGGGAAGATGCTCAGCACCAGCCTCATGAGATGTCTGGGCATCAGAACTGGAAAACTGTTGAGTCACCATGAACTGACTGTAAGGTCTCTTTTATCACTGCAATGTCCTCCTGTCTCTAAAATAAAGCACTTGAATGTGCTATTTAGAGATGCCAGGCAAACGTCTGGTCTTTCACAAGTAGCTAAAAATAAAAACCAGGATACACTCCCTATTTCACTTAATGCATCAGCTTGAGATAGTAATAGTTTCTAGCTCTGAGTGTATCTTTTGTTGAGCTATTTATTCACAAGCTTAATTTGGTTTGCTAACCCACCCCTCAAATGCACTCATCAGATTTCGAGGAGATACATTCACACAGCATTGCAAACTCTTTGCTGGTCTTAATCTTTGCTTATGTGGATGACATAGCAAATTATTATCAGATCCAGAGAAAGAAAATACAAGTAAAATGCAATCATCAATTTCTGCTGCAAATTTTAACATTTTTTTGGATGCCTGGCACTGAATATGTTGAAGTAATTTTTAAATATTCCTAAAAAAAAAAAGAGGGGATGTGGGAATAATAGCTGTACAGTGTAATACTATGTGTCATATAGCAAATGAAACTTATTCTGAGTAAAATTTGAGAAGCTTGTTAATATGTATGGTCTGGAGTAAAATACATCCCAACTGAAAATGTATTCATTACTTTGTGGTAAACTGAGTTAAATAGTCTTCAGCAGTAAAATAGGCTACTTTCAAGTTGCTATGTGTTTTGATCTATGTCACCAAACAACTTTATTAGAAAACTTCAAAACATATGGATACTAGTCACCTTTATGGAGGAAAAGATCAAACACATGCCTCTAAACAAGAAGCAGAAACTGCTGGTGTGAAATTCAGGAATGACTGAATCAAGCAGGTTTGATCCAACTATTAGAAGCTTTCTTTGTCATGTTTGGCCAGTTGTAGACCACAGATAACAAGCTCAGATTTTTTTTTTTGTAATAATCAAAAATTTATTGAGAATGTGTACAGAAAAAATAACCATCTGCAGAGGTAAGCACTGCTCAGGGAATAGGTCTGGATATTTTACAGTCAATGTTTTATAATCAAAACTGAACCGTGTAATGTTTGCTAAGTTCAGCGTCTAAGACAGAAAAGATTTGCTTTTCCTGTTCATACTGGTCTTTGTCAAATCGTCCTTTATGCGTCTCCAACCTACAACAGGAAAAAAAAGAGTATTTTAATGTTCTTCTAATGAAAGAAGTAAATAAGTATATGATGACATGTTGATAGTGTTCACACATAGTTATATTAGTTGGGAATTAAAAATGTAGCATTTAAAATACATAAAGGCAAGGGATTATTCCTGATCATGAGACTATCCATTTATCTATCCATTAAAAGAAACAGTAATGTAGAAGGTACACTAAAGTCAAAGTACAAATATTTCTGTGAAAAAAAAGGTTAAAAAAGTCAACTTCTCTAAGATGCAGTGGGCATAATTTCAGCTGTCCATGCTCGGTGTTTGAAATTATTACAATGTTCTGTGTTCATTTTAAATATCTCCTCAGCCCTGTGGTCGAACCTGTTTGACATTGCCTAAGTTGTGCTGCTGTCCATCTACTGATACTCTGTTGAATGGGATGATTTTCATTGCAGTTTTCTTCATGGAGTACCACCGGTCACGCCAGGTTGCCCAGATAATGCCATTGTCAAATCCAGATGGACCAGCATCTTCTGATGTGTACACACCACCTAAGAAACACCAGTTGGAGAAAAACAGTTGGCTGCTTTCAAAAATAGTTACTGTGCCCATACATTTTTCTGGTCCTGACACCTCTATGGCATCCATGGGTGTCCTAACAGACCCTGTTCACTGCCTTTTCCCCCTGTTTTGCTTCTCTCAGGACTGATTCTCCCACTTTGGAATGGAGAGCAGTCATAAATTCCTACTACTGCTGTTAACAATTATTGCAAAGAATGGGCTATGCCAGCTTTGGAAAATCCAGAAAGCAAATTGTACTTTATAAACATGACTCATTTTCCTTTGTCACTGAAACGTGGTGTCCTGGATTATAAGCACTTAGCAGACACCTTACCTATATAATATTTGCCATTGAGGTGGCCAGCATGGCATCTATTCATCCACCACCCAGATCCGTCTTGCTCAGCACAGTTGCCTTCATAGTTATCATTGTCATTATCATGGGTACTGAACCGCATGCCATTGTGGTAGGTGTAGGATTTATCACTTGGGTCATCTCCAAAATCATATCCATCAAAGGCATCCCCGGCATCACCCCCAATGAAGTAGGCATACGTCAGTCGATACTTGTCTTCTTCACTTCCCACTCGGAACACAGCGTAGTCAGCAGTGCTGTGGAGAGAGGGCAATGCTGAATATGAGCATGCTGCATTCCCAGCACATGCACTAATGAAAATACATCAGTGTTAAAACAGAGAAAAGGCATTTATTGCTTCCTAGCATTTTAAAAGGAATTTTTTTCATGTGACTGTGTGCCGCAGTTCAGTGACACACATCCAATCAACTTCTGTGCTCCAGTATCAGACATATTTTCTGACTACTAGTCTTTAGTGATGGATGCAATATCTACACTATCAACACACACACACACACAGATATAATCTCCCAGGTTGATAATAGAAATAGAAATAAAAAAATAAAATAACAGAACAGAACAGAATAGAAGGGACCTATAATGACCATGCAGTCCATAAGTTATGCAAGACAAAGAAACTTGAAGAGAAGAAAGAGATTCTTTCTGCCTAATAAATGAATGCTGACAGCACGTGACCTTCTGACAGGCACGTGTGCCTGGCAACAAGTCACACTCAGTGATTGCTGTCACATCTGTAAGTTCAGGAGCCAAAGCAGTTCCATGCATATGTTATCTGCTCTAAGGGTTCATAATTTTTTAGGAGTGAACTTCTATCATTACAAACTGATGCAGCAGTGGGAGCAGAGGTTTTAAACTGTCGTTTTCAGAAGCATTATAAGCAAATACCTTTTTTTGCCACTCCAGTCCTCCAGCTCTATTCGTAAGGTGTATGGCAGAGTGGACTGTGTGGTTATTAAATGTATCTTTTCATTGCCCAGCCAGAACTCAGTGGTGTCATCTGGAGACAGATGTCCAAATCCTTCCTTGTACTGAACCCAACTTTTGCTGAAGTCTTCGCTCCCATCCAATCTCTGGGGAAAAAAAACAAGAACACAAAAACCAAAACAAAAACCTCAGTCAAAAAGATATGTATCTTATGTAGGTACATAAAAACAGTGCTGATGCTGTAAATTTATTTATAGCAATAATACATAAGTGGCATACCCTTTGTAGTACTGTCCAGCCATTGCCATATGAGTCAATCTCACAGTAGACTAGGAATGACTGCTTGGCTCTTTGAGGCTTGATAAAGTACAGACCACTTTTCCTTGCTCCTTTATTTGCAATGTCTTGACAATCTGAAGTAAAGATATTCCAAAGATATTTTTTAATCTAGCTACAATTCTATCTTCATTGTAACTTCCTTAGTGCAAGAAATGCAATTTATCTAAATATCATTTTTGCAAAGTTAGCTATTTAGTCCCCATACTTCAATGTCATTGTCATAAAAAATCCTACCAGGGGTCACAGGACTTGTGAAAGGTGAAGATGAATTTAGTCTCCCATACAGTTTAAGCAGTATAAAACATAGTCATTGCATTGATTTCTACAGCAACAAAGAAAGACACTTCTGGACCGATTGGAATAATATTTTTTTTCCACATGGCTCAGTAGAAAAGTGATAATCAATTATCTTCTCTTTGTCTGAGGTCCATGGAAACTCTAGTCATGTCCCTCGTGTCTAGCACACATTTTGGGATAATCATGTTTTGGCCAAAAAGGCCAAAAGCAAGAACCATGTTGCATCTGAATCCTTGCCTGCATAGCATCTAACTTGTACTGACCAGTTTTATAATTTGCAATTTTACATATCTTTGCAGAAGCTTGTGACCTACAAGATAACAAGTAAATCATTGCTGTGATGCCAAGCAGCAGCACTTGTAGCTGAATTAACCCTCCACCATACAGGAAGCATTTTGCACACCTCTTCCATTTGTGTCCTGAATTTCAGCCTTGTCTTTGCATGGCTCCTGACAGAGTAACTCAAGCTGGGCAATCTTCTGTTTCAGCTCTGTGATCCTGTTGCCGTTCATGATATGTGCATCTGTCAACTGTCTGGACAGAGAGACATAAAAATGGGTTGTTGTATCCGTTGTTTGAGAATGTGTAAAACACATTTATTTCCCTGGCCTCATGTATCTAACATGGTGCTACATGCACCCTTGTAAAACAGGGTGCCTCTACTAGCACTGGTATTTAGAGTTAAGGACAGGCAAAATAGGAAAGCACATGCTTAACGTCATGCAAAACTTAACAATATGCAAAACTTGACTGTAATCAGCAAAACTCTAACTAGTAATCAATGTATGAATATAACTCTATGGAGAGTTTTACTTTGCTCTCCTGAAGTAAATGATAAACTCCTCTTCAATTATGATGTATTTGTAAAACATAAGTGCTCTAAACAAGCTGCTGTAAGTGTCAGAATGCCTAAATAATCTTTGATATAAATGTCACAGAAGTGGAGATCTGTCAAAAAACATATCCTTAAGATTTAGAAACATTAATGATGTTTTCAATTTTATTTCCAGTGTCAACCTATAAAAGACTATCACTGAATTTATAGTTATGATTTAGAACTAGGTGAATGAGCTAATTTTCATGGATATATGCAGCAAAATTGGCCAGAGTGAATGATTGCACGAACATTCCAAATACTCTGCTTTACAGCAAAAACTCACAACCTCCAAAGGTCATGAAAAAAATTTAGAGATAGCTGGTACAGCAGGAGAAACATAAATAAAAATATTGCCAGGCTTCATGACATTCTTATCTTGTGCTTCTTGCACAACTAATGGTTTATTCAGGTGAGCAGAGAATTCAGAGCCTCATGATCCTTCTGTGTCTTGCTAGGCAGCTGCTAATGGCAGTATGGGCAGAACTGTACGCAAGAGCACAAAAAACCTTTCTGAGGGAGGCTTTTTGGCACTTGACAAAAAACCAGAAAGAAAACAATTTGTATTGTCATTGATAAAAGAAGTGGAAGATACCTACTGTATAGTAGTTTCATGAGATAATATAGTGTTTTCATATCGGATAATTTCTTCAATTATTTTCCTGGACTTTTGAGTGAAATCATCAACTGTATCTGTAAAACAAAAGGTACAAAATAATTGTAGTTAGGCAAATTAAAAAAAGAAAACCACATAAATAATATTTTTCAGTTGTGTGCTTATTTTCATATGCTCACTTGGTAGTGTCTGCTTTTCTGAAGGATAGAGGCCTTGGATGTGTTGAATCAGATGGTCTGCTGTTACTGTGGCATTAGAAATCCGCTGCAAAATTCTCTCCATTTCCTGCAGGTCATTATCCAGAGCAGGATGGTATTTATTAAGGAAATCTGCAATGCCACAAGTTGTTGGGCAGAAGCTACCCTAAGGAGTAAAGAGAAATAGTTGGCAATGTTTCAGGGGCAAAGAAAGCAGAGCAGAATATTTGGACAGAGGAACTTTCAGACACTGCTGACACAAATGATAAAGGATAAAAAGGGGCAGGAATTTGCAGCAGACTTTGTCTGCGGCATTTGAATTTTCAGAGACAGCTTACTTTCACACTATGTATGCACACAGCAAGAAAACAGTGCATAATGCCATTATTGTAGCATCTGCTGGATACGCGCTCTCATCCACAGTACAGCCTCCCGTACACTTTTACCAAGCATATACTGCTATTAATAAATTACAGGTTTAAGCAAAGCACACTTAGTAAGTACAGAAAACAAGGATGAGGTACAAGTGATAACACTAGTTAATAATCAGCATAGGAAAGCTTCAGTTACATTCTTAAGATAAAAGAAAATTGTTCAGGTACTTACAAATCTGTCATCCAATATGCAGCAGTTTTCTCTGGTAGCAATGTACTGAAAAGAAAGAGGACCATTTTTAGTGGATTTTCTCCAACACCACTTTCTGCACTGACACGTTTCCTAAAACACTGTCTCTTCACTTACCGCCATGCTGGTAGAAAAGAGCAGGGAGAGGAGAGACCCCAGGGGAGTCCAGCTGCACAACCTCAGCCCCATCATGTCTGTCCCGCCAGGTGCTGCCGACTGCTGCCCGTGCAGTTGTGCAGCCAGCAGCTGAGAATGTTCAGCCTAGCAGTGGTGGCAGCAGTTTAAGGCAGCAGGCTGAAGCTGGGGGCGGGCACTGGGAGGTGGTGGGAAGAGGTGGGGTAAGGATTTGAGGTGGATTCCCAGAATTTGCACATACACTCCTCCCATTTTCAGAATCTGCTTCGTACTTAGTTGCTTGATCTCTGCTCCAGCCAGGTCTCAGGGGAGGCAGGAAGATGAGACAAGGCATGGAGATGCTACACCTAGTCACAAGCATAATCAAACTCACACATCACTTCGTAATGGGGGCTGGCAGAATTTTCACTCTAATAGCACAGGGAAAAGCCAGTGTAGCGATCTGAATTATCTGTACCTACTATCAATTGCCTAACAATAAATTATATTTTGGGATTATGTAGGCCTTTCCTGCCACAGATCTCTACGTGTTTTGCATCCCTATTCTGTGGATGACAAAACTGAGGCAGAGAAAGATAAGAAGTCATTGGGCAGTGGCATATCTGGAAAAGAAGTCTGTGGTATTATTCACAGGCAATGAAAGTAATAATGTTCTCTATCTTTGAACACACTGAGTTCATTCCAATGACTTTGGTCAATGCTTTCTTACTGGGGAACTAATCTTGGTATCTGCCTTATTCTATACAGCTACAAGAGTGCTGATAAGCCCCATCTTCTGCCATGGGCTTTGTTCCAGCAAATTACTTCAGTATGTCCTTTTGCATGCTATCTGTATTGGTAGCATTTAACACCTTTCCATTCATGACCTAGACCTGGTCTCTGAACTATGGCTTCAGCAGAGAAAGCCTGATTTAGTGCCTGTACAGCACAATGTGTGATAAGACAATGTTGAATGGGGCTTTTGACTCTGTTACATGTTTGACCAAATGATGAGTAGAATGGTGAGAATGGGGCTCATGGATAGATCTGTTGTTACTGGGGTCAGCTTTGTGATTTCAGGCAAATTACTTCATCTCTGTACCACAGGATCAAGGTTTCAACTTGGCTTAATAGGTACTTAAAACATGGGGGAAAAACATTCTGTAGGAACCAGATTATTAGAAAATTACATATAATTATGCCCTGAAACATGGAGAACATCCACCACATATTGCCAGAAGGAAATGTGAGCATTTATGATGCTAAAAATCAGTCTGACATGACACTTATGTGAGGCTGAAGCATTGCTCCTGGGAGTCAGCTTTCCAGTAACTGTATTGATGACTAGTGAGTTAATTACCAGGCTGCCAAAAGTCTTTTCCAAAGGATGACCAATGCTAAAGGTTTGTCTTTCCAAATCTGGTATTAATTACCTTCAAGAGCCATGTGCAGAATGTGCTCTTGTTGACTTTACTGATACAAATAGACATGGTTCCACCTTTTACAGAGTTGCTTCTGTTTACTGAAGTGTGACAATAAAGTAAATAGAACTGGGTAGAAGTCTATCTGCTGCTGTGTTTTTTACTGTTACTTTTTATTGGTGCTGTTAACACGGACTGAGGAAACTACTGCTGAACCTCCTGGTCACTGCTGCTCATACTCTGAGCTTGCTTTGCTTCTTCTTTGCAGTCCATGACACAAGGGTCCACAGGGTCCTAGAGATACCAATCCAGAGGCTGTGCACCAGCAGGATTCCCTTAGACATGACAAGATAGCATGAGTAGGTTGCTGGTATGAACTTTGTAAAGCAACAGCTTTAACACAGATGTACACTGCGGAGTACAGATGGGCACGTACTGTTCATGATGCAATAGGTGAACCATGCAGCAAAATTCAGGTATCCCTTATCCTCTGACATCTTCTGGATAATAACACATCTTCCCCTTTTGTAACTAGAAGTAGTACATATCAACTTGAAATTCTGTCAGAAGATTATTTGGTAGCAGAAAACGAAAAAAATTGTCCTGTGTTCCAAGGCAAGAATTTCAGGAGTCAGAGATGACAACAGTGAATTCTGGCAGTAAAAGCCTAGTTAATCTTGAATTAAAAACCCCAAGATTTTATAATGAAAGCATGAGAATAGCTATAATTACATAATAACAATGTATAAATAGAGTTTCAATGTTCAAGATAAATGTCTAAATGGTGGGAAAAACAAAAGGATCGTTATCCCTACAAATGGGTTAGGAATAGGAAACATGAATTTTCAGTCAGATGCTTGTGTTACACAAAATTATCACTGTATATATTTACATTCATGAAGGAGTTAATCTTCAACATTGCCTCAATAATTACCAAATATTTGCACACTGCAATTATAAGTGTTGCTTGGCTGTATTTGTGGTCACAACTGTGGTACTTCTTAGCAGAAGAGGTAAATATTTAAACCTCAGGAAATTTTTGTTTGCTTCACTAATTACATGGTCATGAATAATTAATAATTTCATATATTTGCTTCTTTTTTCTTGTCTTCTGTTATTCCATCTTTCATTATTTAGAAAGATTTTATTCCTGCTTTTAAGTTGAAAGCAATATTTGCTCTTAGTGGAATGACTGCATGGTAGTTTTCCTCCCTTACATACCATTTTGTCTTGGTGGGTCCTTGTTGCCAAACAGCTGACACACTTACCAAACAAGTGTGCTAGAGACCTAATTGTACCCTCAGACATGTCCAGCCTAATTTAGCCTTGTTGATTTTCTGGCCAGTGTTTTCTTTCCAGTAATTCTGTTTCTGGGTTTGGTAACACATGAGGAACAAATTGTGTAGCACAGGTGGAAGGAAGAGTTCTCAAACTCAGTGTAGTCTTTTCCTGCAATTTATTTTTGAGGAGAGAGTAAAGGTGAATCATTATTTGTTTGGAAGCACTTTCTTGAACTCAGTATTGATTAGTATTTTTTGTCAGCCACTGGGACACTATCCAACACCTTTCCACCATTCATAGAAAACCTTTCCTCAGAAAAACAAACCAGAAGAAACATGTTTGTGTCTGGAAATTAGTTCCTGAATATCAGAATATCCTTCCGTCTGCCTTGGAAAAACATCTGTTTTTTAAGCTTATACTTACTTGCCTTAAGAATCTAACCTGAAAAATCAGTCTGCAACATTTTAGAAATGCTTTAGTGATGAGTTTTAAGATTTCCAATGGGCTTTTATTACTGTTTAACTGAAAGTGTTCAGTGGACTTGACATGAACTTGCATTTTTTAGATGTTGAAGAAGATAATTTTCCTATTTAAAAATAAATATTGAAAAATACCAAATGGTAAATGCTGATAAAAAATCCCTACTATGCTTTGCTATCGACCACCAATATATATCACCCTGCTTGCATTACTAAACAGATTAGTAGGGAAAATCCCCTTTCCTAGGTCAATCAATGAGTGAGTAATAATTAGGATGAGAAATTGAGAGAATTAAAAAGCTGTCTAATAGTGAAGTTACGCTGATGGTGGGCGAGAAAGCCAAGTGCACTAAAGCAGAAATGAGAAAAAAAAAAGTTTTGTAACTTATCTTTCTCTTTCATTTTTCAAAATGTGGGCAAAAGGTAAATCACAACATTTTCTTCCAGTTGGAGAGTGCACTCCATGCAGCACATTTCTTCCGCACCCTTCCTGAAGTGAAATGAGCCAACAAAATTCAGTTGCTGTGCAAATGAGAGCCTTTCATTTCTTTACACTTGTGACACCAGTACAGGTACTTGCAGTGCTTCAGCTCAAATACTGAGTAGAAATAGTTGTTTCTTTGAAAACTGAGTGAAAAACAGTAAGAAATGTGTGTACTTCATGTCAGCCAGAACCTTTCAATTTGGAAAGAAATTATGAGATATTCTGCTGCCTCCACACTGTGAATACATACTTTAGAGTGTATTCTTTAAAAATTATAGGATAATGTATTTTCTTAAATCAAAACATGGAAATTACATTGATGCATGATTTTTCATGTCAGCACTTTTAATACCATAAAAGACCCTTTGTTTCCTGCAAAGAATAACCAAGGGTTATTGCTTTAATATGTAGTTCTTATTTTGACTTAAACAATTACTACAAACAAATTTAAATAAATATGTAACAATTAAAGGGTCAAAAATCAAGGCACTTCATCATCATAATACTTCTGAAAATACCACATATCCATAAGCCAGATATGTGATGGTTTGAATGAGCTATTATCTTATTTTTGAAAAATCCTATAGTGTTTCTGTTTAGTTAGTTCTGCTCACTTAATTTCATGCTTTTAAGTCTTTATTTAAACTTCTTTCAAATCTTAAGGTATTAAGAGTGAACTTATGTCTCAAAAAAGGAATGTGATATAAAGGAATGAAGTTACGATGATTCAGAAGAGAACTAAATTTGTTGTTCTGTTATAGCTGAGGTTTTTCTGAGTCCTGGAGCATAGGACGTTATACCTTGAAATTCTAAAAATCTACTAAAATACTACCAAGCCCTAAACCAGGTTTAGTGAAACATCATTATTGAGCTTTGAGTTGTTTGTGCCTTATTTAGGGGTATTCGATGCAACATGGTAAATTCTCTGCCTTTACTGATCTACAGAAACCATTTTTAGCTGTTGATTCACTTGGAAAAGGTTGGTATTCAGACTGTCTGCAGAAGAGAGATTGCATTGTATACTTTACCCTGAGGGCAAGAACAGTGAACTTATTTGTTAAACAAAGAGATACACTAATTTGTGCGAATGAGATAAGAAGTAAATTCAAATATTTGCTGAGTATTTTGTAATTAGTTGAGAGGACAGAGCCTCAATAAACTAAACAGAGCCTTCTTCAATAATTGAACATACAGGCTGATGTTATTGGTTTGGACAGAAACTTACTGACTAACATTAAAGGAAATACATCAAAAATGTAATGCATTTCTCAATAAACCCCTGGCCTGTGAAATAATTTGCCTGTACCTTTTTAAGCAATCAGAGGAAGCCTGACTGTCAGAAAAATCCTAGAAAGATAATGGAAAGTATATTTGTTTTGGAAAAAAATGTACTCTGTGTTGTCCTCCTTGAATTCCAGGATTAGGCTTGAATGCCATTAATTCAGGATGATGGAAGTAGAAGAATGAATTCCACAGTTCTTTTACACATTATCTGTGTTCCATGCTGGTGCATGAATCTATTTACAGGAAGAGAAGCACAAGCTTAAGTTTGAAACATTAATAGCACTAGCCAATTAGATGTAAATACAAGTATTTAGGGTCACAGAAGGAAAGTGAAGCTCATATTTATCTATATGTAAACCATGAGCAGAATTTTTTATCTGTAGTCTTCATCTTTCTCTGCCATAAAAAATAAAGCCAGAAGACATTTCTTTCCTTCACTTTCTTCCCACCAATTATGTGAGGAATTCTGGCTTATTCTTAAAAATTTTACATTAGGAATGGGTTCCCTTCATGTGAGTGAGTTGTGACAACTTTTATTGTTGACCCATATCCCCTACACCGGTCACAAATACAGTCTATGAATTCCACAAAGGCTTGTTACTGATTGTAGTTTCCTTTGGGCTTCACTGACAACCACACAGTGCCATCTGATGTCCTCAAAGAGCAAATAACTGTTCCTAAAATCTCATAAATCATCTCAAAAAATCTCAAAATTAGGACTTGACCATCGTAGAGCATTGCTTCCTACCTGGAAAAGAACCATTATATAATTTGCCTGTGGTTTCATGAAAACAATCCTAACTTCATGTATAAAATAATGGGCTCTGAGCTAATCATTACTGCTCAGGATGGAATGATGATGGTACTGAAAATTCAGTCTATTTTAAGAAAATAATTTGTGAAGTGGAGGGGATAGAGGTAATGAATAAACTACTCCCTCAGAAAAATGAATGATTTTGCTGCAATCTCAAGAAGCTTATTAAATAGTTTACTTATTTATGGACATAAAATATAAATTGAGTAAGAAACAAATTCACTGTGGGAACCAACAGAATACAGGCTTTGATCCCTTTTTCACTTCACTGCACCATTGCAAATAATGAAAACTATTCTAAATCCTTTCCTTGCATTTTTGGGAGATCAACTAATGGCTGTGTCTTAGTATTAAATATATGTTGGATATTAATTGTCTCACACAGCTGCCAACATTCATATGCAAATTTGCTAAAATTTTATGTAAGGTTCCATAAGGTTCCTTGAAATGGTTTCTGGCAAGATCCAGGCCTTCCCCCAAACCATGAGCAGTGGCTGTCAAAATACATGCTATGAAAATACTTGAGAGAAGTTAAAAGAATAGACCACCTAGATTCCAAAACTGTTTCACCACCGTACACATGTGCATGTGAATATTTATCACTTAATATAGATAAAACGCCCGGTTCATCCGGAGAGAGAAAGAAATGCGCAGAGGATGCTGGTGGGAGCAGGTGGCTGTTTCTGGGGCCAGGGATTGTTTTGCAGGAGAGGAGGTTGCGGACAGCGGTGAAACACAGCCACCTACCGGCCCCTGGGTCCCTTGGTCTCAGCAGCCGGCTCTTATCACATCCAGAAGTCCAGTTCCGCAGCATGAAAACGTGGCCCAACTCGTTCCAGTGGAACTTTTACTTACATCCATGGGTTATCAATGATCGGCATTTATTTTGGATGCGTTCAAGCACAGAAGGGAGGACTGCAGCACGTTGTGTCTCAGGCAAGGCAAACTACACTTGAATTTTACCTCAGGATTTGAGACTATTGCATGCCTTGCAGAGGATTAGCCACGTTGCAGTAAGTTGGCATCTGACTGCAATGTATTCCATATCAAAACACACGTGGAAGACACTTCAAAATATATTTACAGAAAGCATCTGTCTTTGTGTCTATACGGACAGCCATGTATTTTGTTCCAGAGAATGGTCTTTCTGATTCTTGCTTTGAAGTTAACTTTAAGGAGCTACAATAAACATATATTAAGGACAAAGCTCTCTGGAGTCAACTATGCGTACATTACCCGGTGGGACTCAAACTCTGCAAATTTTCAACATAATAATGAAATACTTTCATAATGTAATAATAAAAATCTGTATAGGGAACCGAATTTTCTTTCTTTTTGACCTCCTTGGTTATGCCTGTTTCATAGATTAGGACAGGAATTGTTCATCCCTCAGGCACTGAGAACATAAAATGGTGCTTTATAGCCCTTCTTTGCAATAGGAAAACATTGTACCTCCCTAAATAAAGAACCAAATACTGACATCACAGCATGACTATTTCCTGCCTTCTCTCAACTGCATTATTTTGAATCACAATTCCAAAGTAATCTAACTGGAAGTCCTATCAACAATTTCCAGAAGTACTTACTTATTTTCAACGTGGCTACTTTTTACATCAGTAAAACCTCCTCTCATCATCATCACATACTTAGCATTGCCAGTGTTACACCAAACGTTTTATTTTTCATCACTGCTGCAAAGACTCCCGATTTTATTATTGTATCATTTGCAAGATACAAGTCAAACCCACTTAGAAGTGTGCTTGTTAAGGAGGGCCAATCTGTTATCGTGTGAGAGTAGCACCTAAGACTCTGGTTCAGGCACAGTCCTCGTTCATGTCAGACACGGAGGATTCGCTCTGGAGCACGTGTATGTATCTCTGTGGAGATGTCCACATACAGTCCTCCAGCTCAGATGTCAGGACTAGGAAATCGTTCCTCCTTATATAGGAGTTCCTCCTATATAAGCTAGTTCCTCCCGGCTTAGTAACATCTTCCTCACGTCCACAAACTAGAAATTCAGTCCAGGACCAGAGAAACGCTTTCTCTCAGAACAGAGACGGGCACTCCCACACAGAAAGCCTTATTTTTTAACAAACACATTTTGTATTTGCGAGGGGAGGAAAAGGTTTCGTAAGGCTTCCATAACCGGGCTATCTGACACGCTTCTGATGTTACCCCGATGCTTATGTCGGGGTTCCTACTGCCGAGGTTTGGCCCCGACACACGGCCGCACGCCTCGGGGGTGACACGGGTGCGCTCGCCAAGCTCGCAGCCCCTCGGGGATGCGACAGCCCCGCACCGCCGAGCCGCATGCAGCCTGGGGCCCGGGCCCGGTCCGAACCAGAGAGGCCCCACTCGGACACGCCTCGGGCTGGACGCATCAGCGCCCTACAGCAGACTGGAGCTACGCGTACACCCACGGCGCCCGCACAACTTCCAGCACTCTCCCACGCGCGCTCGGCGTTTATAAGCTTTCTCCCGCCCCTTTTCCCAATCGCCTCCGCAGGCCCCAGCTCCTCCCCAGCCCTGTGTTAGGCGGCCGCAACCGGGGCGGTGCCCGCGCTCCCGCCGCCACCATGAGCTGCTCCGCGCTGCTGGCGCTCCGGGGGCCGCGGCTCCTGGGGGCCGCCGCCCGCCCGGCCCGCTGGAGCCGCCGGCGCAGCGCGGGCTGCGAGC
>VZUI01052963.1:0-35135 GCA_013401135.1 Cettia cetti
CGAGGCGCGGCAGCCCCGCGGACGGCTCGGCGGGACGGCCCAGCCAGCGAGGTGAGCGGCGGGGGGAGCGCGGGGGTCGCGGGCCGGCGGGAGCCCCCGGCGGGCTCGGCCGGGCGGGCGGCAGCGCCGCGCTCGGAGCCCCGGGCGCACCTGTGGAGGGGAGCGGGCGGCGGCAGCGCAACGGGCTCGGCGGCCCTGGTCCGGCCGTGTCGTAGCGAGCACGGCGGTGCTGGCCCGGGAACGGAGCGCGGGATGGCCGCGCTGCTGCTGTCAGAATCGCCCTCATCGCAGGTTCAACGTGCAGCTACTGTGGGAGTGAAGATTTCTTCCCTCTATGCTTGCATAAACGTGTGAGGAGCTGCTGGGTTTTGGTGTTTTTTTTTCTTTTTCTTTTTCTTTTTTTTTTTTTTTTTTTTTTAATTGTTGTCTTTAATAAACGGCCTGAGAAGGAATCTCGTGATTCCATACAGATATTTCCAAGGCGGGTGTCAGAGGATGGTGCCAGATTCTTTTCAGGGGTGCCCAGCAACAGAGCAAGGGGGAATAACCATAAACTAAACCACAAAAAGTTCCTCCTCAACATGAGGAAAATTTCTTTCAATAAAGAGTGGCAGAGCACTGGAGCAGGTGCCCAGGGAGGTCCTGGAGTCACCCTTTCTGTGGGTACTCCAAACCCAAACCTCGGTTACCTGTTCCAGGTAACCCTACTTTGGCAGGGGGGTTTCACTGGATGTTCTCCAGAGGTCCCTTCCAACCCGAATTATTCTGTGTTTGCTTTCATTGAAAGGCCAAAATATACCCGGATTTTGGTGTGTGCTGTGTGTGGTTTTGTTTATTTTTTTTTAACAGTACAGAGCGATTGTTTTGATTCTGCTCAGATAATTGATATAGTGAAAAACTTCTTAGAGAGAGCAACACAGATAAAAAATAACTGAAAAAGCTGCTTTAATTAAAAATATAGTGTGGTGAATTATGCTTGAGGACTGTATGGGCAGATTTTGTGCCAAAGATGCACTTGCTTACAGAAGTCAAGTGTCTGTAGAGTAAACTCTAGATAGGACTGTCTTAAGAACAGACAAAACTATTGCTAGAGGCTTTTCTCCACTGGTTAATGCTTCCACACCACTGTGTTTGAATAACGACTGTAAAAACTTCTGGTTGTAAACCTCTACAGTTTTATCAGTGTTTACAAAGCAAAAGTTTAGAGCAGTGTAACTTTGTAGACTGGAGTGTCACTGTGTCAGTTCTAACCCAGAATTAAATTAGGCCTCTTAATGAAGGCTTAAACACCGTGAAAATGAGCATTGAAATGCCAGATTTGCAAAGGAAAGCTCTTTGCTCATCTGAAGCTCTTTACTGCCTGTCCTCAGCCATAGGGGTAGTGCCTTTTGGGATGGGGCTGTATTTCTTTTCTTGACTATCAGTTTTTATTTTGATGTATAATCTAATTAAATTACCTATTGCATTGACTATACTGTGCTTATCTGTGGCCCCAGGTGACAGTGAATACTCCAGCTGTTTCTGCTGTTTAATAATGATTCTGGTTCTGTTGTGGGATGTCTGATCATTTTAGAGTAGCAGAGTTATTGACACTGCTGTTACTCTGCTGAGCCCATAGTTTAGTGACCTGTCCACAGCTTTTTTTGTGTGTTTGAGGTGCTGGAGGCTTTCTGTTTATTTAAAGGATTAAAATTATATTTCCTCCAAGATTGCCAGGTGTTATTCTAATGTCACTGTTCAGCTTCACTGAATACAGCAGTTATTCACTGTAATAGTGGGACTCTGCTGTGTTCAGTGGATCCAGCAGCAGCCAGGGCAGCTTTTATCCTGAAAACAGACAAGTGTTCACTGGAAGCTCCCAAATGTAAGGATTCCTCTGTCTGTTACTAGGATATGGCTTCAAACATGAAGCTACTCTCAATTTTAAAGTGTGAGGTTTTAAAACTCTACCTAAAATCAGAAACGCTTAAGAGACCTGTAACAGCCAAATATTCCCAACAGCTCAGTGGTGGCATGAAATTCTTGTTTATTCCAGCCTGGGATCTCTGATCCCACCAGGACAAATACCTGGTGTGTGAATTGCACATTCACTCAGTGAGTAAAGCAATGTCTATGCTTGAGAGCCCAGTGACTGAGCAAACCCTGCACTCCTCACATTCAAGTCTTGCAGAAAACCCCATTCCAAGAACTGTTTCAGTTGGCTTCCCGGAACAAGTGATACAACCTTTCTTTTCCTGGTTTCTCTGAAACAGAGAAATCAGGGCCTTTGCTGTTTGCAAGGGCTGCAGCAGCACCGTGAAAACTTGTATTTCAGGTCCTAAGACTATTGTATGAAGTGAGGATTAAGCAATCAGCTCTTTCTTTGCTCCATGAGTAACTCTGTTCTTTACTCCAGGCTGTTATGAAGGTCAACCCTCTCCAGTAAGGAGCTTGGAGGCCAAACCAGTAATGATCCAGTTAAACACTGGTTACACTGAAGAACCTGGAGCTGCCTGTGTTTATCACTATTCCCCTTCTCATAAAACAGTGTAACATGTTGTTTTTTTTCTTTAACTTAAGTGCTGTGAGAGAATAAAGAGGGAATACCCGTGTGCAGCCAAAGAAAGGAAATTTTATTATGACAAAGCCCTGTGCTGAGTGAAAACAGTAAAACTTTAGTTGCTGCCTCTTTGGTCGGGTGTTGCCGTCAGCAGCAGGTTGTTCTCATCCCCAGGGCTGTCCTGCTAACACACATCTGGAGATTTATGGGCACTGTTGGGTGAAATGGTTCTTTTGATTCGGCACATTAAAATCTTGTCTTAGCAATTGAGTTTTTAACAGCTGGAGCATCAAGTTCTCTAATTACTTTTGTCCCTTGCTAAATGTTATTTAAATTAGTTTTTCTCCTTGAAAGAAGAACAACTTAAGCTATTCTATTTTCCCTGGCAGAACTACTTTTTTACATTTTATCTCTCAGCCTTTTAGAGGTTGATTAACCTCAAAAATCTCCCAAATAACTGAAACAGACTCTTAATTTCTTTCTCACCATTAACTATAAGACTGAATCTGTTTATGTGATGATTTGAGTCCTTTAATTTTACAAGATCAGCAATCTAAGATTTACTTAAGTGTTTTTACCTCTAAATGTAAGTAAAGCTTGTAGCTCTTCAGTGCTACTGTTTTCTTCTGTATCATGTGTCCAAAAGCAGGAAAGTGTTCTGTAATGAAAGTCTTAATGTTTAAATGTTACACATACTTGTTTATCCTCTTCCCCTGTATGGCACTGCCTTAAATGTCAGAAGTTATTAATGTACTTAATTATAGATGTTCTGAAATACAGACTCCTTGCAAAGGTATTCTAGTAAATCTGTTAAAAATGGAAGCATTTCTAAAACATTAAGCTAGAATTTTGGACATTTTCCTTAATTCAGGCCTTTATTTGTATAATTATAGATAACCTGACTTTTGACTTAATTATACAACCAAAAATGCAATGTTTTACAATTGGTCAGTCTCCCTGGGAATAGATCCCTTCAGCAAGAGGCCTGAATTCTTTTGGGGTGAATATGCTGCAACTGCAGAACTCTAATCTTCTCTTTATTGTTGCTGCCAGAAACCCCAGATGAAAACGGCAAAACCCAGCGAGCTGACAGTCTTATTATGAAGAAGATAAAGAAAAAAAAGAAAAAGAAACACCGGGAAGATGTGAGGGGAAAACGCCTGAAGATGTACAACAAAGAGGTGCAGACAGTGTGTGCTGGGCTCACTCGCATTGACAAGGAGACCCTGTCTCAAGGACAGTGTGACAACCTGGAAATGAGCAAGGAATCCTTCAGGTACCTGAAGGATGAGCAGCTGTGCAGACTGAACCTGGGCGTGCAGGAGTACCGGATACCCCAGGGAGTACAAACCCCGTTTGTGACGCACCAGGAGCACTCTGTCCGCAGCAGCTTCCTCAAGACTGGCACCAAGTTCAGTAACTTCATTCACGAGGAGCACCAGTCCAATGGGGGTGCCCTGGTCCTGCACGCTTACATGGATGAACTCTCATTTTTGTCTCCAGTGGAGATGGAGAGATTTGCAGAAGAGTTTCTTGCGTTGTCATTCAGTGAAAATGATAAAAACGCAGCTTACTATGCTTTAGCCATAGTGCATGGAGCAGCTGCCTATTTACCAGACTTCCTGGATTACTTTGCTTTTAACTTCCCAAACACTCCAGTGAAAATGGAAATTTTGGGCAAGAAGGACATTGAAACAACAACAATTTCAAATTTTCACTCTCAGGTAAGAATTATTCAAAAGCATAAATGTTGCACAATAGCTAGATTTGATTAATCTCAGTAACCCAGAACAGACATGATTTAAAATAGGCAAGTCACAAATTTATTTTCTAAGCAGATGAAGAAAGGTGATGCTAGGACTACACTACTGTGCTGTTTATTCCTGCTTCTGCTTAAAGCTTTTCTGTGCTCCCTGGTAATTGGAGAATCACACCTCAGACCTGTGACCTCAGGAAAGATCTGCACTGAGCATTTTCTTCTAAACTTGGGAAAACACTGAGATGGTTCAAAACAACAGCCAGGTCTGTGTCAGGAGTTACATAGACTGCAAATGCTAACACTGCTTTTCTAGTCAGTTGAGCTGGGGTTTGTTTTTGGGGTCTTGGGGTTGTTGGTTTTTTGGTTTTTTTGTTTGTTTTTTTTTTTTTTTTTTGGAATGACATTACTTTTCATGTTTCAGTATTTCTGATTCACAAAGTTTTTAACATCTTAATTCCCTCAGTACCTTATGCTGTTCAAACTTTCTAACTTGAAGGTGGTTAGAGAATCTTTTTAATTGCCTTGGAAAGGAAGTTTTCTTTTATTTACTCCCTTGGTTTCCATGGTAGGCTTAAACTAGTTTAAATTCTGAAACTGTATCTCCATGTAACTTAAATGGATGCAACAGTAAAAACTGAGCTAATTTTAAGATCCCTGTATGAAAATCTCTTGGATTTTAGTCTTGTGATCAAACTCAGAAGTATCTATGAGTATACCACAAGATTACAGTTTAGATAAATTTCTTTTTGATGGAATAAAGCTTCTTTCTGTTTAGTCCGAGAATGCATCCAAACTGCTTATTACCTTTAAGGTCTTTACTTGAGAAGTTAATTACATTTACTAGCTCACCTGTTGGAAAGATAAAACTGAAACTCTGTAGTGGAGTTCAGTACAATGGGAACACAGCTTTAACAACAGACTTTGGAGTGTTGGTGCTTGTGAAGGACTGTTTGGATTTCTGCAAGGTTTATCAAATGCTTCTAAGCAAGCATTGGGAAAACAGTTACTGTTTTACAGAAATTTCCTGCATGGACACTGTGAAGTCTTTGAATAGCATTAAATTAATAATTCTTACGCTTGGCTTTTTGTTTGACAGTAATTTGCTGCAGCAGCACTTATTTTAACCAGCTTCTGTTTCTTGGCTTAAGTAATTCTTTGTACTGACAGAGCTGTGTCAGGGGGCAGAGAACCCCAAAACAGGCTCTGAGCGTATGAACCCCTGGTGTGGGCAACAGCACTTCTGCACAGCACACACCTGTGTGCTGCAGATGTGAAATGTGTCCATGGGTCAGGCTTTAAAAGTCTTCTGTATTAATGATTTCTCTCTGTTTCTTGGTGTCCTGATTGCATTCTGGCTTGAGTACATGTGATGACCCCTGAAATGGCTAAACAGAGCCTCTGGAATGTTTAGCAGTTGCATTTTTTCTCAGTGCATTTCCTGTGAACACGAATACTGGCACTATAAATACACGTGAGGAATGTATGGTAATAAATAAGAGGCTTTGCTGGGTTATAGTCTGCTGGTACTTCAATTAATTCTATTTTAAGTACTGTCTAAACTTGATTAAGATTGAGTCATGACATAAGGTTCAGTTGGTGTAAACCACTTCTCTAAACCCAGCTCCAGCATGACCTGGTTAATCCTGTCTGCCTGAAGTGTGTTAGTGCAGCTCTCCCTGAGCAAACAGAGCAGGGGAGCTGTCGCAGGCAGCTGGAGCAGGGCTCTTCAGAGAATACAGATGATGGAGAAGCTGAAGGAAACACTGAAATTGCTGGTGGGTTCACCCAAGTTTTGCACACTGGCTTGTTGTGGATGGAGGAGGCTGCAGTGCCCTGCTCGAGGGCCTGGGGTGATGAACCTGGCTGTTGTGCTGCTATTCCTTGGCAGCTCTGGGGAGGAATGAACAGATTGGCCAAGCTTCACTTTTCACCCTTCTGTGTGAGAATTGTACAGCACAGAGCACTTCATAGTTGTGCTTTTGCAGATTAAACATGTTGCACTATTGTATGCTGTAACACTGATAATTTATAGTTAAGTTGCTTCCAGTCTGGGTTCCTCTTCTGTTCAGGAGTTTTTCTGCCCTGACCTGTGCTGAGGGGATTTGGAGCATTAGGGAGTCTTGAATCCTGAAGATTCAAAGTCAAGAAATTAAAATTTGTTCTGTAACCTGCAAGTTAATGTGACCTTTGGCTTGCACAACATTCAGCTGTTTTGTGTTTTTAGAGAAACTGAATTGTAGTATTCAAAATACGGACTTTAATCTGAAGGACTTGGTTAGTCTAGTGATAATTAACTGCCTTGCAAGGTGAATTCCTTTGTTCTCAGGGCAGGGAGTTTATAGCAAAGCACTCCAACATGTATTTGTTACATAAATGTTTGGTTTCAGCATCTTCAAATAATTAAGCTTTTGTGTCCTCTGGAATTTTTGCTTACATTGGCTCTCATTGGTTCTAGTACTTCAGTGCTGGAGCTCAGCTTTAGTGTGGAGCTGTTCATTGGGCTGAGAGCTTTCAAGACTCAAAGCACTAAGCAGTAGTTTGTAAGCCTTCCTCACATAAGGGCACACTTTAATTTGGAAGCTCTTTGCAGTGCAGCTAGAATGAACTCTTATTTTCCTTATCACTTTTTTCAGTACAACTGCTTCCACTCAATGAATGGGAATATATTTAGAGTTTAAAAAACATTTCTTTTTTTCCCCCCGACTGATCAACTGCCTGATGAATTCTCTCTGTGATCCAAAGAACAGTTAGGCTGTCACAGAGGGTGTGTGTGGGTTCTGGGAAGAGGCCAGGAAAGAGAATTGGGGAAGTAGGTTTTGCATAAGCTGCTGTCCTTCTGGGAAGAAGGAGGGAGAAGCAGGTGATAACTGGGTATGTTTCCTTACTCCTGCTGTTCAGAACAGGTTACTCTGTCCCTGACAGCTTTGTTGTTCATGAACCACATCACAGTTTGGTTGTCTGCCCCATGTGAACTTCTCTCATTCTGGAAGGGCAATTTCTTTTTTTAGCAGTAGCTACCAAAGTATGAAATGCAGAAACTGTGCATCTGTACTGCAAACTTCATTTGGTTTGTCACGTACAAACAATGGCCAGTGGTCCTGCACTATGTCAGATTTTAGTCTGGCATGTCACCCTTGCTGTGCTGGCATGTCACTGCCTTGTCCTTCAGCAGGAGCCAGCCTTGTGCTCTTGCTTTCTTCCTTGTAGCCAAGTGTTTGTGTGGTTGGTTTTATAGCCAACTTGGCATGCTGAAATATTGTTGCTGTCAACTGATTCATGCTTTTCTTACAACTGGAGAGAAGCTTCTGAGACTTAACCTCATTTGTCTCCAGCTGATGCCTCATCTGTGTGTCCTCTTCTCACCCTGTGCTGCTCACTTAACCCATGGTGAGGCTGAGGTGGCTCAGGAACATGCAAATAAACACCAGCTCTGGGCCTCTGACAGGAAACACTGCCTCTGTCTGCTTCTCTTCTCACCCAGGTGTGGGAAACACTGATAGGCACACAGTGCAGCTGAGAGAAAATGTCTCCATGAGCACTCAAGAGCTAATTTTAAACATGCCCATAACTCACTGTCAGTGTGGGGGGTACACACAGCACTGACGGCTGGGTGGCATTTGAAAGGGCACAGGCTGCCTGAGTGATCTTACTGGCCCCATTGTCCTTTTGCAACAGTAAAAACAGTGGCAGTGACTGCTCATGGTCCACTGCTGCTTTTAAAACAGCACAGGGAACAAATTATAGCAAGGGAGGTGCTGTGTAAATAAGTTACTGACTTCTGGCAGCCGTGTGAACTGGAGTAACCCCGGCTAAATTCCAAAGCAAGAGTTGAACTTTAAACAAAAACAAAAAATACTGAGAGGGGTCCTAATGGATATAACAAAGTGACTTCAGCTATTTTCTCATCTCAGCTTTCTTCCCTGCAATGAGGGGTGCACACAGATGGCTGTGGAGTGAATAGAGCTGAGAGGGAATCTGGAGCACCTGGTGAATGAAAGGCCAAAGCAGTTTGCTGTGCAGCAGGCAGGGTGCTTACTCGTGGGACACCAAACCACCCCACTGGAACGTGAGAGCAAGATGCCTGTTCTTTTAGATATTCATTACATCATATTCTAGAGACCACTTGCCTAACCAGTAGCCTTGGTGTTTGCTGCTCAGAAGGGGTTAAGAATGAGAGAGAATTTGTTTTTTTAAAAAAGATTTTTTTTTTATGGCATATTAAACTAGTAGACTACATCTCCTGTGATTGAGGTGCTTGAGATGAATAGTAGAGCCTGCTAGGGGTTGCTGTGAGTTTGTCCATGTTTTCAGTGTAAACATGTCCTGGGTTTAATTCTCAAGTCTGTTCTATTCCCTTAATTTCTATTAAAAACTAGCAAAGCATTGAAATCCAATGTTTCCCTAAAGTATTTCTACTGTTTCCTTTAAAACTCATGACTTCTTGTCTGTTTTCTCTTTGTTCCAGTGCATTAAACAAAAACAAATTTAAAGCTTCTCATTTTTCATTTCCTTTGAAAGCCTTACAAGGAAAAACTGCATATGGAATTATAATTCATTTTTAACTCATGACAAACACCTGTAAAATACTAGTGACTCTCACCAAGTGCTTTAAGTAGCACAGAACTCATCTGGAACGAGTCTGTCTCCACTTATATAAACAGTGCCAGGCAGTTAAACTTCACTGGATAAGGACCAGAGCACTTCAATCCTTAGTTTTTCTGTAGGTGCACAGAACTAAAATATTGCTGTGGTGTTCCAGTTCTCCTGCTCTGAGCTGCATTCAGCAAATAGAGTGAGCTAAACTCCTGTAATTATCCATTGCTGCTGCTGGAGGATAAAATTGCAGCAGTAACTCTATTCTTCCTTTATTAGTCTCTCCTAATTTATCTTGAGAAACTGCATGGAGTAGTTTAATGACATCTTGTTTGCTGGCTACATATGCAAAACTGAAAGGAAACTTAAAGCTAAGCTGCTGCATCCATGTATCTGTAAGTGGAGTTATAATATGCATCACACTGTGTGAACGTGACTGTTCAAGTGCAAATTTACCAGTAATTGTCAACTGTGGAGAACAGCTGGAGTTTTTCACTCCTAGAACACTGAAGGGTGGTGGAAGGCTGGGGCTCAGACACAGCTGAGTGTGCAAAACAGACTTGTGCTCTGTGGAACTTGTGCTCTGTAACATCAATTAGCTGTGGTGTGTACACAGAACATCCTCCGTGGCCATATGGCACGTTCCAGCTGCAGTCCATAGGATGAGGCTACTGAGCACTGGAGTCTTGCCATTGGCTCTCCTCTGGGAACAGGAAACTGGCAAGAAAAGTTTCCAGATGACCCGGGAAAGTGGGACAGCGTGTGTTCTAGAGGATGTCCACAAGCTGTGAGATTAAAGTGTTTCTGGCCCCAGCACTGACAGCAGGTTCTACTGCAAATGGTTATCCTAAAATTCTTCTCCATGAGCGCTGACACCTCTCATTTCCTCTGGTTTTTGTGCAATTTTCTGTGTATACTACAACAGCATCACCAGAACTACTGCATGAAGGACACTGAGATTTTTCACTTCAGTCCCGGGGGAAGGACCTCAGGGCAGCACTGGAATGAGGAATGTGCATAGCCCAGGAGCATCCGGTTTGAAATGCAGAAGCAACAGTCCAACTGCAGGAACTAGTGGAGAGTTGAAGTTTGCTGGTGAAAGACTGAGTTACAATGAAACTTTGTGTGGTTGTTTTCTCAAGTCAGCTTGGAAGTGCTGAATTGTTCCTGAATTAGTCAAATATTCACTTGCTGTTACTCAAACTTCAGAAGGATTTCTTGTCAGTACAGGCAGGAGTCCTTTCTTTCTCTTCTGTTCTAAACAGTCCCTGTGTGTATTCCTAAAGGCACATCTGCTGAAACAGATGTAAATGAGTCCAAGATTCATTCTAGTTGTGTTAGATTAGCTAGTTTTAATCTCCTGTGAGAGAACTAAAGCTGTGGTGGTGTTGTCTCTTTCTGGCCCTCAGGTCAATCGGACGTACTGCTGTGGCACCTACAGAGCAGGACCCATGCGCCAGATCAGCCTGGTGGGAGCAGTGGATGAAGAAGTGGGGGACTACTTCCCAGAATTCCTAGATATGTTGGAAGAATCTCCATTTCTTAGAGTAAGCAGTAACTTATGGTGTTTCAGAGCACTGTAGATATTTAAGCAATTGTTAGGTTTCCAAGTAATTAGAAACTTTCTTTATTGATGTGCTTATTTGGGCTACTGAGGTTCATTCTTTCCTGTGTCTGATTGAAAGGCATGGAATGAAGTGGCAAATTTAAAAAAAAAAGGCAAGTTTATTATATATATGTGCTCTACATGCACTTCTACTTCCCTAAAAACTAGACTTGATAAAATTAGCTTGGAATATCTTTTCCCTCTCAAACTTACTTAGTTTCTTTGCAATTCTTTTGACAGCAGATTTGAACCAGTTTTACCAAAGGCATCATTTAATTTTTCTATCTCACCCAATGTTTTATGTTATGTGTGTTTTGTGGGTTGTTTTGTTCCTGTTTTCTTTTAGATGACTTTGCCCTGGGGGACTCTTTCCAGTCTCAGACTTCAGTGCAGGTCCCAGAGTGACGATGGGCCCATCATGTGGGTGAGGCCAGGAGAGCAGATGATCCCCACGGCTGATATGCCAAAATCACCCTTCAAACGGCGCCGGTAAGGTTTGGGCTTCCCTTAGTACTCCAGGCAAAACATTGCAGTTAAGTCTGTGTCAGATTTGAGAACAAAAGCAAAGTACTTCATGTGTAACTGTTTCTTCAGAGGACTAATTCAGGTTTAAGTTTCACTTTCACTTTGTTTCAAATTGGCTCAGCTGATAAAGTAAATGTTACCTGTGATGGTTATTTTATTTCATTACTTCTGACAGTATCTTTCAGTACTTCTCACATATCCTAGATCAGTGCTTTAAGATTAAAACCTCTTTTTATTATCCTTCAGGAGACTTAATCTTATTTCTGTGGCAAGAACCAATTTGGTGGTAAGGGCAGGTGGAATGCTGTAAAACAGCAGAGATCCTTCTACTGTTCATGCTGCATTCTAATGTCAGTGCTAAAGTACTTGAACACTGCCTGCCCAGGAATTATTGTGTATTCTTGCATTCTGTCTCTGAAAGAGTGCTCTAAAACAAATTTTAGGAGATTTGGAAGCACATTCTAATTGTTGTTTTGTGAAGAATTTTTGGATGTACTCCCAAATAACTGAAGCTCAGGTTCTGTAAGATAGCTCTTTTCTACACACAGATACATTCTTGGAGGAAGTCTTTCAGCACAATTGAACACAAAAGTTATGTGTTTTGATTTGTTTTATAAAGTTTGATCTCATAACCTGAATTGTACTTTGTTGGTTTTGTTTCAATTTTTCACCAAATAAACACCTAGAAAAAAAGAGAGGGAAGTGCTTTGTTCCCTTGAAGCCTGCAACACCCAGAAATTTAAGACGATTTCAATACAAATGTTAACTTTTCAGCAGCAAGGACATTTTTAGTGTGTGTTTTTATCCCATTGCAGGTCCATGAACGAGATCAAGAACCTGCAGTACCTACCTCGGACCAGCGAGCCCCGCGAGGTCCTGTTCGAGGACAGGACCAGAGCTCACGCTGACCACGTGGGGCAGGGCTTTGACTGGCAGAGCACAGCTGCTGTTGGGGTGCTCAAGGCTGTGCAGTTTGGGGAATGGTAAGTGCTGCTGGAACGCAGTGATTCTTTTCTTTTTAAGAAAAAATAATTCCTTGCAAAATAAACCTAATCAGAAATGGTTTAAACCCTATAATGGGACAATCGTGGAATCGTCTGCCCGGTGAGGTGGTGGAGTCACTGGATGTGTTTAAAAATAAAGCCTGGATGTGGCACTGAGTGCCATGGTTTAGCTGATGAGGAGGGGTTAGGTCATAGGCTGGACTAGATGATCTTAAAGCTCTTTTCTAACCTCCTTTATTCTGTGATTCAAAATCTGCACAGAGCTGAAAACCTCAAGCTGTGTACCTCCTGTTTTTCCATCTTGAGGCAGTTAAAAAATTTGTAACAGCAGCTTGCAGAATATTTTAACGATATACAAAAGCCTTAAACTTGGACCATCATCCTTGATGATTCTTTTCTTGAGCAAGTATATTAATTCTAGCTTTTGTAGCTGTAGTCTCAGACCTCAGTGTAATTAATTTCACAGCTGCAGTGCTTTCTCAGGTCATGTACCCAGGATATTGCTGCTGACCTTGCAGAGTAACTGGACTTCCATCATTGTAATAGCTAGAAATTACAGTAGAAATTGGATAGCATCATTAGTAATATCATTAGAGTAAAAGATGCCAGTATTTCCTATGTTCTGGTTCACAGCTGTTGAATAAAGCTCCTCACTGCTTCAACTTCAGTGTTACTTTGTAATTTTATATTTTTGCCTTAGTGCAGAATTATGCTGTCCAATGATAGAATGGAAGAATTGAGGCAAATTGTGGTTCCTGGAACACAGATAACTTTTATAAGTGGCAGTTTGAACCTGGTTCTCAGACTTTTCAGTATATTGTCCATGCAAGCATCACTTCTGTTGTGAATGCCGTAAAAATGGAGGAAGAAAAAGGAAATCTATGACTTACCACTCTTTTTCAAAATAATACACTATTGAGAAGTGTTAAGACTGTGCCCAGTGTAACACTGGAGCAGGTCATTGGTTCAATGAAGCTTTCTGCTGGGAAGAGCTGGATTGCTCTGTAACTCAAATACTTCAAAAATTCTTGAAATTCTCTTGTTTTTCCTAGGAGTGACCAGCCTCGTATAACCAAAGATGTGGTTTGTTTTCATGCTGAAGACTTCACTGATGTTGTGCAGAGACTTCAGCTGGACCTGCATGAACCTCCAGTGTCACAGGTATCAAATCTGCCATTGTGACAGCTCGTTCCTGGTGTTTTGGGAGGAGTTTCTGGCTTCAGATCAGAAGCTTCAGATCCCAGCTTCTCCCTAAAGTCAGCCCTTTTGTATCCCCTCAGTTCTCAGCTCTCTTGGGTAAATTTCCTTATGTTTCAGGATAAAATAGTCCAGGTGGAAGGGACCTTTTCCTTTCCCCCAAGCTGGGGTTCATGCTGTGAGTTCCAGGGTGTGATACAGAAACAATCTGTTGGTTAAGCCATGTGTGTCTGTTTCTGCTTTTTCTAATGTCTGATGTTGTCTTAGGCTATGGAATCATGTAAACTCAGTCCTGCCAGCTCAAACAATGCAGCCTATTGTTGTTTTTAACTATAGAGACCTCTTTATTCTCCTCTCAAGATGTGCACATAAGAGCAATTCTATTTTAAAAGTCCAGTTCTCATTTGAATTTGAAGTTTTACCCATAAAACGGAAACATTCTGATTTAGACAAGAATTAACTTGAAAATAGGAAGATGTTGGGTTGTTTGAAGAATTTACCACTAACTTTCCCATCTCTCCTTCTCCCAGTGTGTTCAATGGGTGGACGAAGCCAAACTAAACCAAATGAGACGGGAAGGCATTCGCTATGCCAGGATTCAGTTGTGTGACAATGACATCTACTTCATCCCTAGAAATGTCATTCATCAGTTCAAAACAGTGTCAGCAGTCTGCAGCTTAGCCTGGCACATCAGACTCAAACAGTATCACCCCGTGGGGGAGACTTCTCCAAAAGCAGAAAGCAATTCAAGCCTGAACAGTGATGTTCCTGGAAACACAGAGGCAGAAGGTGAAACCCAAGGTGTGAGTGTAAAAATGGAGTCTGAAGAACCAGGTATAGAAATTCAGCTTACCCCAGGGGTGCTCTCCTCCTCTGTTTCTTCAATATCAGGACTTGTGCAACCAGATCAGGTGGCCCAGCCCCTTCCAGGTTTTAAAATAGAGTCTGATCAGCAACACAATCCACAGGATCATGCAGGCTCTTCTGTGTGATATGTATATATTCAAACATTTTTTAAACAACTTTTTAAAATTTTGATGTGAAGTTATAGTTTTATAACTGGCTTATGTTTTATTGGAGAAATCTTGCCTATAATTCTATAAAGAAAGGTGACATTCCAAAATGTCAAGCATATCTTTTTTACACAGATTATGCAAAATTCAAGTTGTATTTTAACCCCTTAGTACAACCTGTAACAGTGGTCTACCACTTCTTTCTGTTTAAGTAAAGAGATGTTGAATATCTTCTCAAAGTCAGATTGAAATTCCTCCAGGAACATGAAATGATTGAACTCCATTGGTCAGTGTTATTTCCCTACTTTTACTTTCTCTCTAATCTTCACCAGAAAGTGATGCTTTTGTAGAAGACTTGCAAAGTGACTTCCCCATCTCATTTTAATTGCTTAAAACAGAAAAAGAAAAAAAAAGAAAAAAAAAAAAGAAAAAATAGAGAAAGCACAGCACTTTTGATGATTTGTGGAATTTTTGGTATGTCTGTTCTTGACATGTTGGTTTATATACAAGCTATAGAAATTGATGTTTCTTACAGTTCCTACAAGGGTGAGCTGTAAAAAGAACTGAAGCAAGTGTCTGATTCCTGTTGAAATGCAATGACTTACTGACCTAACACTTCTCATAGCACTGCTTATGTTGTTTGGTGTGAGGGTTTTTGCTTCCAAAATACATCTTCCCTGAACGTGATAAATGCTAGTGTCAAAATTAGAGAACCTCTTGGTAGTCTTGTGGAGGAAACTGCTATCTTTGAGCACTTTAAGGCTTTAAAATACTTAACCAACTTGGCAGCTTGTTTTGATCGGGTCGTAACGTGTCCAATGGATCCACACTTTCCCTTGTACTGATGCACTTAATATTAATAAGCATTGAGCTGATACCTGACTTCCTAGAGTAAGGACAGCCTTACTGTGTAAGTTCTGTATTAGTCTTTCACAATAAAAAGTATTTTGGCGTTGGACTGCTTTTTCCACTTGTAGCTCCTGGGTGCCCAGTTACTGTGGAAAAATCAGCAGCACGTGCTCAATGTGTAGAGTGTCAGCTATCAACAGTTTTTAAACGACCTTTCAATATTTCTGGATGTTAATGTGTAATCTGTATTTGACTTTCACTCACCCCATTTATTACTGCCCTTTCCAGTCATCAAAAGGAAAAGTCCCTTTTCCCTCTCCTTCCCCCCTCCCCACATTTAGAGTACAAGTTGGGGTTTGGTGCAACTTAAGCTGTCTCCAGATAACTTTATTTGTTCTAATCCTCACTGGGGTAGGAAAGATTTGAAACACTATGTTAGACTAGACAAAAGCAAAGATGCTGTGTTAGTTCTGGATGCATCTTTTTAATATCAATTATTACTCTTCTCTTTATAAGGGTCTCTAAAATATGTTACTCTATTATAAATCTTACTTTGTGCAATATTGTTTGTGTAGGCTTTTATATACATATTAGCACCTCAGTGTAGAGGTCACTATTTTAAACTGATAGAGAAATAATCCTCAGAAGATACTGCAGTGATTAGTTAGAACCTGTATTACTCCTTATGTGTATGTATGTATTGTCTTCGGTACAAAAATGAGGACTAGGAAATATTTCAATTTAAAACTAATTTACAGATTGAAGTGGTAGTGACTCGTTTAGTAATCTGTGTAAATAAGGTGTTAGAATGGAAAGCTTTTATGATGAGAAGTAATGTGATTCATGCAGGGGTGTAATTTAATCTTAGCAGAAATTCTAGATGACTCAGCGCGGCTCAGAAACGAGCCGTCAGTTCTCTGGTGGGTTTTTTCCACTTTTTATGTTGAGAGGAATTTCATAGCTTTAAGGGTTGTGCAAAGTAAAATTCCTCACAGGCAATAGTGGTTTCAGTTCATCCTTCACACTCAAAGATTCCCCAGGGGTGTTCTTTCCTTTTGACCAAGTCTGCGAGTCTTCCATGTTCCCGTTCCACGCCTCTCCCGTGCTGCTCCCTGGCCCATCCCCGGGGTGGCCCTTCCCTGGCAGCCAGCACTGATCACTCAGGAACTGTCACACCTGCAGAGGCAGAATAAACAGAGTGAGAGCCCCCATGCACTAACCTGTCTGTTTATTGGGAAAATTGGAATGGAATGAAATCCATTTGGAAGTCCTCTGTAAATTCTAATAGTGTGTTTTCAAATGGATGAAGGAAGACTAGGGTGGTTTGTGCTACTTTCCAAGCTGTAGCTTTAGTGAAATCTGTGACAACAGCCTGAAATACCTGGAAAATGCTCTCACTTCCTCTTGCATGGAGGGACATGACCAATAGCATCATGCTCTCTGTGCTCTGCTCAGTTACTAACTTAAAAACTAATGTCAGATTCAAATGCACATGAATAAAGGTATCTTTGAATGATCTATGTTGCTGATGCTATCCTATTTTGGAAGACTGAGGGAGAGAGGAACAAGCTGTTTGAGAATCTTTTACTAGATCCATGTTCAGCTTTGCTGTGCTTTAACCAAACTGGCAGACTTTCAAATTCCACCTCAACTCTGGATGTAAAATGTGAGAGGGATTGCTTGGGAAGCTGCTCACTCTCCAGCCATTGTTTCAGTTGCCCATATTCAAGCCTTGATGGGACAAATGCAAATATTTTCCAGCCCAAGACCTGTAGGAGACTGATTTTTTTTTTTTTATGAGCTAGAGCAGTTTAGAGACAAAGTAATGAGTTCAAGCCCTTAGTATTTAAACAGAAAAAATCCAGTAAACATTGCTGAATATCTCATGTTAAATAGCTGCTATTTGAATTTCTCCAAGGTTTCATAAAGCAGGCTCCTTAATGAGCTAATCAAACTTTGGCACATTTGATGGCTTATTCTAAAGCTGAGAAAGTTGGGGCTGTTCAGTGTGGATGCCTCACAGCCCCTTTCAGGATCTGCAGGGAAGCTGGAGAGGAGCTGTTCATCAGGAGCTGAGTGACAGGACAAGGGGGAATGGGTACAAATCAAAAGAGGAGGAATCTAGGTTAGAAATAAGGAAGAAATTTGCTGGGTGGTGAGGATCTGGTTGCCCAGGAAGGTTGTGGATGCCCCAACCCTGGAAGTTTTTAAAGCCAGGTTGAGCAGCCTGGCCCAGTGGGAGTGTTCCTGCACATGGCAGGCAGTTGGGACTGGGTGATTTTTAGGGTCCATTCCAACATTTTAAGATTCTGTTATTCTCAGTGGAAAGCAGATGCAGAACAGTTCCTGAATATGCATGTGTTGATTAGTTACTGCAAATCCTCCATGGTCCATTCATGAGGATCTGCTCTGTGATGTCTGTCAGGTAGAAAATACTCCAGCTTTGTGCTGGAAAGAGCTGTCACTGACCAAGTGCTCTGTCTGTGAAACAGAACTGAGGCTTAGGCTCGACTTTAAATCAAGTGCTGATGACTAAAACATCCCAGGGATAAAGGCAAGTGGCTCAGCTGTGCTAGCAATGGACTCGCAAATGCAGTGTAAGGCTGAAATAGCGGCTGGCTTTGGTTTCCTCTAGACAGACTCCAGGTTGCTTTGTGCAGGTACCTGCCACCTTCTCTTCCAGGAATGGGGGGACACTGCCAGGTGTTCCTAGGGGATTCATAAGGGACACATTTCACAGGCTGGCTGTGCTTGCCAGCTTTACTGCGTGTTACAGTTCAGTTCCCCTGGCCAAGGCAAATTGTCAGAGCTTTCCCCAAGCCCTTCATCGGGCGCCACCGCCCCGGTTTGGGGTGTGAATCAGCTGAGTGATGAACTCTGCAATTGCAGTTGCCGAGGAGTGCTGAGCCTGGGTAGCCCTGTGCTGGCTGAGGGGGTGGGAGAGGAGTGAGGAATCCTTTCCTCTCCCCCAGAGCCTGTTCTGTCCCTTCCTGTGGGCTCTGAGCAGTGGCCAGGGCACCCCGAGCATTCAAACACCCGCTTTCTCCTGATTTCTCTGTACAACATGTAAAGATACCGACTCCTGTATTGCTGTTTCGTGATTTAATTTGATTTGATTGGCAGCTACGATTATTTTTTCTGTGGTTTTAATTTATCTAAGGTCTCTGCCTCCAGAGGACGTGTACAATTGCCTGGACGACTGTTTGCTTTGTGCGGCCTTAGTGTATTTATTGACATTCGCGCGTGTGCGGGGGCGGCCTCGCGCCCCCCCGCGCTGTCGGTAGCTGACTGTACACCAGTGTCAAACTGTTAAGCTATTTCTTTGTAAAATAGTCCTGCGGAATGCATAGAATTTTTTTCCTGTAAAGTATTTTTTTAATAAACAAAAGTCTGATTTTGTCCTTTACCCGCCTGGGCGCTTCTTTCCTCTGCTTGTTGGGGGGGGGGGGGGGCTGGCGCTGCCTGGGCGCATTGGGTGGGGGGGCGGCAGGCGGAGCCAGTCGAGCGCCGGGCGGTTTCCAGGGTAACGGGAGCGGGTCGGTGCCGGGGTCGGTACCGGGCCGGGGTCGGTACCGGGGTCGCGCCCGTCCCGCCGCTCCCCATGGCCTGTCGCGATGCCATTTCATGGTACCAGAAGAAGGTGAGTGCGGCGCGGGGCGGGCGGGCGCGGGCCCGGCCGTGCCCTCAGCCTCCTCTCCCCTCAGATCGGGGCCTACGACCAGCAGATATGGGAGAAGGCCGTGGAGCAGACCCAGATGAAGGTACCGGCGGCGGGGGTGGGGGACAGGCGGGCCCCGCGTTCCTCGCCGCTAACTCGGCCGTGTGTTTCAACCCGCAGGGCTTCAAGAACAAGCCGAAGAAAAAGGGGCACATCCAGCCCGATCTGATCGATGTGGATCTGATCAGCGGTGAGCGGTGCTGGCTCTGTTCGTTCCTCTCTGGGACAGGGATGGCACCGAGGGAGCGGCTGGAGCTGGGTCAGAGGAGGGTTAGGTTAGGTTGGATATCAGGAAATGTTCCTCCCCCGGAGGGTGAATGGACACGGCCCCGAGGCTGCCAGAGCTCCAGGAGCCTTTGGACAGCGCTGCCAGGGATGCCCAGGGTGGGATTGTTGGGGGGGGTCTGTGCAGGGCCAGGGGATGGACTTGGCAATCCCTGTGGGTCCCTTCCAGTTCAGGATATCCTGTGTTTCTGTAGGTACATCACAGCTTTGTAGAGGGTGTGGGAAGCAGAACCTGCCCTGCTGCCAGGGGAGCCCCTGCTTGTGAGCACTGAGGCAAAAGGAGCCCTGAAAACCTGAGAACAGAGCAGAGGGAATTTGGGGTGGCTCTGCAGGGGTGGTCGGTGGGAGCAGCGTTGGGTGGGCAGGGAAGAGTCAGAGCCAGAGCTCTGAGAGAAGACAAGGAGCTGCTTCAGCTGTGTCTGCTGGGACTGTGTGGCTTTGAATGGTGCCTGAAGCTGGGCTGCTGTCGCCCCCTGCTCAGCCCTGTGGCAGGGCTGGGGCTGCCCAAAGGGGAACTCCAGCAGGGGAGTTCTTGTGATTCACCTTTAATGATGGCTTGTTTCCTCTTTATTTCCAAGGCTCTACCTTTGCCAAAGCCAAGCCTGAAATTCCCTGGACATCGCTGACGAGGAAGGGGATTGTGAGAGTGGTGTTTTTCCCCTTGTTCAGCCAGTGGTGGATACAGGTCACTTCCCAGCGTATTTTTATGTGGCTCTTGGTGCTCTACGTTATGCAAGGTAAGGGAACAGGCTGTGCCATAAATCTTCTCCTGCCAGGAATGTGACATCAAAGAATGTATGGATGTGGTTCCTGGGGCAAATGGGTTAGGGGTCGACCTGGCAGTGCTGGGGGAGTGGTTGAACTTGATGGTCTCAGAGGTCTTTTCCAGCCTTAGTGAGTCTGTGATTTTGTAGTCCATAATCTAAAGCATGAGGATCTTGTCTGCAACCTACTTAATGTGCATTTCAAGGCATGTGGCACTAGTAATTGCAGAAATTAAACAACAATACAACAAAGCAGAGTAAAAACAAATAGCTGAGACAGACTGTACTTTTTGCATCCATTTCCAGTCGTAGCAGTGGTGCTGTACTTCATGGTGCCTGTTGTGAGTGCCAGTGAAGTGATGGGCTCCCTGTGCCTTATGCTGCTGCTGGGGACAGTTCACTGCCAGATCGTGTCCACACAGGTGAACAGACCTGCAGGGAACAACGGGCTCAGCCGGCGCCGCAGGTGAGCACCAGCAGCACCCTTGGGACCACAGCTGGCCATGGTGGGGCTGGATTGAGCTTTCCCTCCTCCAGGTTGCTGCAGCAAAGATTCCCGCTGGATTTTGTTCCTTGTGCCTTTCCCAGTGATGCCCTCATGTGCTGGGGGTATAGGCAGATTTTTTTTTTTTTGGAAGTCAGTATTCTGCTTACGTGACTTCAGAAAAATGGCATCCAAAAAACTGTTGAAATCTCATTCAGATCTTCTAAGAAAAACCCTAAAGTAGCTTCTTACACCAACTTGATTCTCCTTGTCTTAAAACTCAGGAAGTTACGCAAACCTGTGGGTGTGGATGGGAGCAGTTGGTCTTCTCCTGACAAAACCAGCAAGGAGGAGCAGTCTGGCTCTGCATCTCTGCTGACCAATTTATCCAGTCTGCTCTTCCAGAGGAGGTACGTGGTCCCTGCTGGGTTTGTGCTGCTCATGGCACTGGGAGCAATTTGGTACCTGGAGAGTGAAGGCACAGCATGTGCTGTCACTGACCTTCCCACAGCCTGTCAGTCTTTTTTTGAATTAAGACTTTTGTGGTAATGTGGGAAGCTGATTCCTCAGGAATATTTAGTATCTCCTTATTAGATCATATAAAATTAGACTGTATAAAATTAGATCATGTGAAACCAAGTGTTAGATGAGCTGTAGAATGTGGTGGAGTTTATTTTTATTTATCAGATATGTGACCTTGTTTGAGTGAGTGCTCAGATTATATTGCAGTTTCAGCTGATTTCCAAAAGCAATTGTCCTTCTGGTTTGGACAATTGTCTCACTTTTGGAGCTTTCCTTCTCTAAAAGTAACTAAGGGAAAAGGAGGAGAGATTGTATGGGAAAATATTTCATTGTTTTCTCCTGTTTTCCCAGGTGAATTTCCTGGTGAGTTTCCAGCTCCCAGGTGCTTTCTCTTTCTGAGGACTTTTTGTCTTCTGAATTGCTCTTATTTTTTAAAAAATAAAAATAATGAAAAATTTCCCCTTGATTTAGAAGTTTTAAGATACTATTAGAGTTACGAAAGACTTGTTGAGTGAGGGTGAAGCAGACACAAATCTCTTTAACACGCTCAGCACACAAAGCCTGTCAGCCACAGAAAATTATTTATCCCTTAGGTATCTTGCTTGGTGCTGCACCTGTGTGACAAGGGAAGACCAGAATGTTTTACCCCAAAGAGATTTTCCCTGACATAAAAGCATTTAATTGTATTTTCTCTCCTAGGAATAGAAGAGTAAAGCTGGTGGCAGAGAAAGGGACCGAGACAGAAAGTGGTGTGAGTGCTATGGGTGATGGCATCAAACCCAGACAGGCCAGAGCTGAGCACAGGCTGCTGCACTCCAAAGAGAAAAGTAAACTTTCTGATGAGGAGAAGAGCCATCAGGTACTGCCTGGAGAGATCCTTTGAAATCACAGTTTCAGTGTTCTCTTTGTGTGCCCAGAAGCGTGTTGGTATTTTAACTGTATGGTTTGATTTAATGCAAGATATTCCCTCCTTCTGCTAATCTTTGCCTGTATTAGGGACCCTAGAAACCCCTTTCTGCCTCTCACTGAGCAGCTGAAAAGGTGCTGGTACTTTCTTTTCATAATCATAGAACAGAATTCCAGAATGGTTTGGGTTGGAAGGGATCTTAAATCTCATCTCATTCCATCCCCTGCCATGGGTAGGGACACCTTCCACTATCCCAGGTTGCTCCAACCTGACCAAGTATGGTCAAACACAGGCAGTGTTGGAATGTGTGTTTTACCAAAATGCTCTGTTAATTGTTGACACTTCTGATCACAAGGTGTTCAGTTAAGGGAGAGTGCTGATAATGACTAAATAAATTGGCCATTTTCAAAAGCAGTTCTGTAAAATATTTTGTCTTGCAAGACTGAGACATCCTGTGGGGAAAGAGAAGGTGCTAAAGCATCGTGACCTCTGTTGAAAGCCTTGAAACATAAAGATTTTGGAAATTACTCTTGAGTTTCCTCTAGGCCAGTGATGTGTTAACTCCACATGAAGAATTTGGAATAGATCCTGTGTGGAATTCTGTTGTACTGTGTACTGTCTGTGAAGGAGTTTGGAGAAGGGCCAAGCTTGGTGGAGGGGGCACAGCCCAGGATTTTGGGTTTGTTACCCCCCAGCTTGTAGATACATCTGGGCCTAAGGCTGCTGGTAGGGCACAGCCAAGAGCTGCTGCTGCTTCATCCTCTTCCTACCCTTGCCCCAGCTCCAACGACACCCACCCAACATCCTCTCATTACCTCTGGGATAAGACAAGAGCAGGGGAAAGGAGTTAAAATCTGTGAAGTCTGTGATGCCAAGAGGATTCTGTTTCTCTGTGTTCTGTGGGGATCATGTGCTGGCTCTGCAGGCATTGATGGCTGTGCCAGGGGCCAGCTCTGCCCCTGAGCCTTTGATGGGACTCAGGCTGGTCCTTGGTGTGGCTTTGGGTGTGCATTTGCAGGATGATGGCACCAACAGGGACGGGGTTTCTGATGAGCTGTCAAGTGAGGAGGATGCCGGGGCCATGGCACAAAGGATCTTGTTACACCACAGCATGGAAGGAGCTTCCAGTGACAACAGCTATGAGGAGAAGAAGAAGAGGCCTCTGGTTTCTCTCAACCAGGCTGTCTCACAGGTACCCAGGTGGGATTTGTGCTGTTTTCCACACCTTGTTTTGCTATGGATAATGAGGTGGTTTTCCTTTGGTCTTGGCAGGTCAAGCAAGCCCTGAAAGGTGCCAGAGACTCTGACAGTGTTGTGGAGTCTGAACTGGAATCCACATTATACAGGCAGGTATGGCCATAAAGTCAGGAGAGGGAGCTTTGCCAGGCCTGGCAGGGTTCACAGAATCAGACAATGGGCTGGGCTGGAAGGGACCTTAAAGCTCATCTCATTCCAACCCCCCCTCCATCAGAACAGTTATGAAATGATTGTGCTTCAGCATCCTCAGGTGCAGGATGTGACCTCCTTCCTCCTGCTGCTTGGCAGCTTTGTAAACCTTCACAATGTTCACAGTCTTGATTGTGCTGCTTTGTTAAACAAACCACAAATAAACAAACAAACAAAGAAACAACTAACTCTGTTGGCAGCAAAGGATAGTCCAAGCTGCCTCTAATTGCTGCTGTGGAATTGCTGCAATTGCTCTTGTGGTTGGGAGGCAGTGCTGTGCTTGCAGCTTTTAAGCTAATAAATTTTTATTTTAAAATCACAAACTATCCTGAGTTGGAAGGGACCCACAAGGATCAAGTCCAACTCCTGTAATGAAGGAATAAATCTTTTCTGTCAGACATACTCAGTCGCTTCATTACTTTGGTTTTTTTGCCCCTGCCACTCACCCTACCTGAAAATAAAATAGAAATATGTGAATATCAAGTTATAAATATAAATATAAATATATATTTATATAAATACATATTAATATTTTTATATATTTATATTATATAAAATATATATTAATTAATACAAAATATAAATAAAATATTAAAGCAGATTATGCAAAAGGCATAAAAAAGGACTTTTTTCTAATTAAAATGAGTATGTCAGTTTTTATTTTGTAGGTTGGGAATGGAGGTAAGGAATTAACAGACTCTGTGTGAGTTCTGGTATAGAAATGCTTTTTCCCCAAACATTGTCTTAAACCATTTCCACCGTGTGGGTGCAACTGGGAGCACTTGAAGCTCTGGAGAGCTGGGGGAAAAGAGCAGGAGAAGGAGGATGAGGAGGAGGATTGAGAGTAGGACGATGAGGAGGAGGAGCTGTTTTCCAAACCACGCGTGGGGCTGTGCCGTTGCAGGAGCCCAGGCCGTGCCTGAGCGTGGGGCCGCGCAGCTGCAGCGGGAGCCGGCGGGACTCGGAGAGCACCCGGCAGGACTCGGAGACCGAGGACATGCTGTGGGACGATCTCCTGCACGGCCCCGAGTGCCGCTCCTCCGGCACCAGCGACAGCGAGGAGCGCTCCGCCAGGGACTCCCGCAGGGACCTGAAGGAAGATGTCTTCCAGCAGGTTGGTGATTTCCATCCCGGAGCTGGGAGTGCTGCTCCCTCTTCCCCCTGTCTTCCCAAACGTGAGTGGCACATGAGGATGCTGGTGTAAGGTGAGCCTCGAGTGCTGTGTCCAGTTCTGGCCCCTCAGTTTAGGAAGGACGTTGAGACGCTTGAGCACATCCAGAGGGGTGACAAGGCTGGTGACGGGGTGGGAACACAAACCCAGGGAGCTGGGGTTGTTTAACCTGGAGAAAAAGAGACTCAGAGGTGACCTTATCACTCTCTACAACTCCCTGAAAGGTGGCTGTGGTCAGAGGGGTTGGTCTCTTTCTCCAAGCAGCACTGACAGAATGAGAGGACACAGTCTCAAGCTGTACCAAGGGAAATATAGGTTGGATATTAGGAAAAAGTTTTTTACAGAAAGGTTGATAATGGTCTGCCCAGGGAGGTGATGGAGTCACCATCCCTGGATGTATTTAAGGAAAGACTGGACGTGGCACTTGGTGCTGTGGTTTAGTTGAAGTGTTAGGGCTGGGTTGGACTCAATGATCTTGAAGGTCTCTTCCAACCTGGTGATTCTGTGAATTCTGTGAATTCTGTGAACAACCTGGATGAGGCCAGAACCACATGGAAGTCTGGAGTGCTCTAAACAAAATCAGTGATTCAATGATCGAGTCCATCCCTCCCCTCTGCACCACTGCTTATCCCAAAACAAAGTATTTCACCCAAAATGGAATTCCCCCTCAATCCAATTGCACTCTAGGCAAAGGTATTACTTACAGGAGGACAGAAAGAGCTGACCCACCTTTTGCACCTCTTTTTTTTTTTCTAGAACCATCTGTTTTGGCTGCAGAACACCAGCCCAGCGTCTGCCAAAGTGAGCGCTCTGATCTGGGAAGGGAATGACTGCAAGAAGGTGGACATGTCCGTGCTGGAGATCAGTGGGATTATCATGAGCAGGGTAAGGGGGCTGTGTGGCATTGCAACCTCTCCCTCACACCTTAGAAAACAACCACCAAAACCCCTGGAAACAGTTACAGATGCAAATGTTAGGGGCAGTATGAAACTGGTCCCTCCCCAGCTGCAAAGATGGTTGTTCCACATGTTCTTACTGAAAAATTGCCTAAGCCCCAATTTAGGTTTCTTGAAGACTGACAAGTGCTGATTATCTCTGATTGCCTCTGCAGGGGGCTGAAGGTGGGGGGTTGATTATTTGGCTGATTGGTTTTGGGTTTGGACTGAAATGGGTGGAATTATTTTAGGCTCTGTCCTGTGAAGAGAAGGGGAACCAACTGCTTGCCTGAGTTGATACTACACAACAACAGGCCTTTTCCTTGATGCAAACCCCAGGTAATCATCCCAATCTTATTCCTGCTTGCCAGGTTAATGCCCACCAGCAAGGAGTGGGGTATCAAATGCTGGGAAACACCATCACCATCGGATTGGCCTTCCTGCCATTCCTCTACAGACTGTTCCGCACGGATAACCTGGAGCAGCTCTGCTCCATTTCTCTCATGGAGCTTCTGCACATCTTCTGTGGAGCCCCTGCCAGCACTCCTGTGCTCATCCTGTCTGCCATCAACTTTCTGGAAAGGCTGTGCTTAACCTGGATGTTTTTCTTCATGATGTGTGTTGCTGAGAGAACCTACAAACAGGTGGGTTTAAAGGTCCTGGTGCCTTTCAGGAATATGGAAAGCAGGAATTAAAATGAGATGATGACCTTAAAGCTCATCTCATTCTTGCCCTTGCCAAGGTCAGGGAGGGAGTCTGGAAAGGCTCTTACTCCTCAGTCACAAATTAGACCTATCAATACCATTCCTGACACCCCTGTTCCCCCCTCACCTGTCCCCAAGGTCTTACTCTGTCCCTTCTCTGTTGCCCAGAGAAGCTGTGGCTGCCCCAACCCTGGATGTCTTCAAGGCCAGCTTGGAGAGGGCTTGGAGCAACCTGGGGAAGTAGAAGATGTCCCTGCCCGTGGCAAGGGCTGGAAAAAGATGAGCTTTAAGGTCCCTCCCAATACAAACCAATCTGGAATTCTTTGAAAACAGCTGCTGCCAGAGAGGCTGAGCACCCAGGTCTCATGCTAGGCTTCCCCAGTGACCCTTTTTGCCTGGTGCCACAAAGAATCCCAAGCAATTTCTTCTGGTTTACATTAATTTATGGTTGTTTTTAACTTGCAGAGGTTTCTGTTTGCCAAGCTCTTTAGTCACATTACATCTGCTCGGAAGGCCAGGAAATACGAAATCCCTCACTTCAGGCTCAAGAAGGTGGAGAACATCAAGATCTGGTTATCCCTTCGCTCCTACCTGAAGGTGAGTTCTGATCTGGGGTTTGCCTATTGCAGAGGGTGTGACAATGACAGTGACAATGACAGTGCCAGCTGTTTGTGGTGAGTTTTGGCTGCACACTGCCCTCAGCCCTGACCCCGTCTCCTTCTTTCTGCAGAGACGAGGCCCTCAGAGGTCTGTGGATGTTGTGGTGTCCTCAGTCTTTTTACTGGCTCTTTCAATTGCTTTTATCTGCTGTGCCCAGGTGAGATTTTAACTTCTGTGGTTTATAAAGTAGGGAAAACCCCTCCCAGGTGCTAGAGGCTTTGCTTTCACCAGCCTACAAAAGGCTTGAAGTGCAGCTGTTTGACCCCAGAGCAACAGAGAGAGTGTAGCATTTTTTAAAAGCTTTGTCATTTTTAGTTGAAAAAAGAGGTTCATTCTGTGCTTGCAGAGCAAGGTCATGGGTTTTATAATCATTAGGAAAATTTCAGGACTTGGGCAGGAGAGGAGACTCTGCCCAAGGACCTCAGGTGTTCACAGGACATTTATTCCAGAGGGCTGATTGGAGTATGCTCTGTAACCACCATGTGGAAAAGCAGGTCAAGAACCATTACTGGCACCTTTTTAACCCTTGACTAAACCTGTTACAGGCAGCAGTGCCAATGCTGGAGCTGTTTTCTTGGTCAGTGCTGTGTTCAGGCAGGTGCTCGATCCCCTGAAGGGGCAGCTGCAGTAGCAGGGGCTGGTGGTTTGTAGCTGCTGTCACTGCTGTGGCTGTTCTGGTAAGCCACAGGTTTCCAGAGGGAGGAATGACAATCCCAGTCCTGCTGTGTGAGTCCATACTGGGAAAGGCAGGAGCAGCTTAGCCTGGCTGAGGCTGCCAGTGGGACAGGACAAGGAAAGGCTCTTCATTGCCTGTTAGTTGGACAGAGGGAGGGGAGAGGAGGAACAAGGCTCCTTTTATGAACCGAAGGAAAAAATACCCAACTCCAAGCTAAAGGCAGGTTAGAAAGGAGACCTTTCCCTGTAAGCCCATCACAGGAGTGATTTACAGTTTTGGAAAGAGCTGTGTCAGTGGCTGTAGAGCACACAGGGCTGGGCAGAGGAGGAGCAAGGGCAGTGCTTGTGCACTTGTCCCAAGAACAGGCACTTTGTCAGTGACATTTGGTGCTTTATTTTCTCCCCATACAGGTTCTTAAGGGTCACAAAACCTTTCTGAGTGCAGCTTACAACTGGGAGTTCCTGATGTGGGAGGCAGCACTGCTCCTCTTTCTGCTGCGTCTGGCATCTCTGGGCTCTGAGACCAACAAGAAATACAGCAATATTTCCATCCTGCTCACTGAGCAGGTAGCTCCCTGTAGCTTGTTCTCCCCTGGGATTTGTGCTTTGTTGGGATATAATTATTGTATTTCAAACCAGCTTAAATACTGGAATCAAACTTGAAGATGTAGGAATCAACCCTTGTGTTGGCCAGAAGGCAACAAAGCACTGGTCAGCATGGGAGGGATGAGCTGGTCCTGTTGGGACAGGCTCAGACTCCAAAGTTCCAGGTTATTTTGGTCTCTGGATTAATGTGTGTTAGCCAAAACAATTGGAAACGAATGATGTTGCCAGTGCTAAATCCACTACTTCAGAAGTGACAGCAGACTGCAGAAATAGCTCCAATTTCCCTTAGTTAGGAATCAGTTGGGGGCTGCTGCTGCTGGAATATCAACCCCTGGCCTGTGGTGTCTGTCACAGATAAACTTGTACCTGAAGATGGAGAAGAAGCCAAACAAGAAGGAGCAGCTGTCTCTGGTAAACAACGTGCTGAAACTGTCCACAAAGCTGCTGAAGGTGAGATTCTCTGCCTGAGTGGCTGGATTTTATGGAAGCAGGGAGTTATGGCAATGCCATCTGTCCCTGCCCTTCCCTTGCTCTTGGAGCTGAGGCTCACAAAGAGGGGTTTTCAGTGCTGTGACAGGAGAAGCAGCAGCACAAGGCCAGTGTGGGTAATCAGTGCTGTGAACTCTTGATGAGCAGTGGTTTGTAACTGAGAGGAGAGGCTGGGGAGAGCACAGCATCTCCTGACTGCTCCAGTCTCCTTTTCCTTCGGCAGCAGGGAGAGATTTGGAAAGGAGTGAGCAGAGTCTGGGAGTCCATAGATTGGGCTGGGTGATTCTGCAGCCTGGAGTGTCAGGCTCTGGGGCAGCTGGGCTTGCTGCAGAACCTTTGGATTCAGCAGGAGACGTCTCTGGAACACTGGCAGTTCCTGTACATGTATTTAAGAAAGGAGCCAGAGGCAGCCCAGTCTGTTGGAGTGCCAGTGCTAAGCTGAAAGTCAGAGGATGAATTCTTTGGTGTTGGTGAGTGCTGATGCAGCCCTGTCCTTGTCCTGTCGCTGCAGGAATTGGATAGTCCATTCAGGCTCTATGGGCTGACCATGAACCCACTGATCTACAACATCACACGGGTTGTCATCCTCTCTGCTGTCTCAGGAGTGATCAGTGATCTGCTGGGATTCAACATCAGAGTGAGTGTCCCTGTCCCAACCAGCAGAGCAGCCCTGGGGTCACTTCTGGGGTCACAGCCCCAAGAGAGGCCTGGGTTTGCACTGGGAACCCAAACAGCAGAACGTGCAGGGTGTGTCCCCCCTCCCTGAGCCAGGTTTGGGGGGAAGGACAGGGCTCACTTCAGGTTCAGTTCCCTTCAGGGTTCCTCCCTTTATCCCAGTCCTTCTGTGGCTCATCCTGAAACTGGAGCTCACTGAGCAGAGCAGGATGGGCAGCAGACACAGAATGTTACCTGGAGGTGAAGACCATTCCTGTCAGACCCAAACTCTCTTTCTTGTCTCTTTGCAGTTATGGAAAATCAAACCATGAACTGGCAGAACATCAGCCCTGGGCATCTCCACCAGACACCAGAGAAGAGAACCAGCAGTGTGGGCAGAAAGAAGAAAACTGATAAAAATCTGTAATTCCAATTTTTAAACAGATTCTCAGTGTATCAGAAGTTTTCTTTCTGCTTTACTGCTCTACAACATCCAGAATGAACTGGTCTCATCAGCGATGTCATCCCATGGCATGCACAGAAAAACTGGATTAATGGGGCCAAATCCTGGCAGCTGGCACTGAACCAGCAGGAACTGGTGTGGCACATCAAACCCTAAAGCCATACAAGAGCTGCAGCTGGGGGACACCAGTGGCTGTGGCTGGGGCCATGTTTCTGTCAAGCCTGGACCCTGGGTATGTGACAAGGAGGGACTCAGCCCTCCTGGCCCAGTCAGCCTTCCTGGGGCTGCACTGGAATATTCCAGCTTGAGAATCCTTTGCTGCACTGACGTGGCTGTGCTGAAGAGCTTTTCTTTCCTTAAAGCTCTGTGTGCTCAAGGCTTTGCCTCCTTCCTGAAGCACCCCAGGATGCACCAGGTGAATTCCCCCTCCCTGCTGCCAATCCAGCAACACCCAAATCCTGCTGGTGGCTTAAGTGCAAAGAAATTACCAGTATTTTTTGAGGACAGTGGTTACAGGAGAAAAACCTTTCAACACACACAAAGTGTTCATGAGCTGGACAATGTTTTGCCAAATCTGTTCCCTGAAATACTCAGCTCCATCCTGTCCTGGCTGTGACAGCAGCTCTGCTCCAAGGGGTGAGCAGCTGTTGCAGCCCAACAGTGCAATAGAGCCTCACCCTGAGCACCTGGGGAGGAAATCTAATGGGGGGAAAAACAGCTTGGACAAAGACTTCCTCAGTTTCATATTTAGAAAAGTCATGGAGAGCAAGAAAATATTTGAAAGCTTCTGTAACATTTCCCTTCACTGGCTCCAATGGCTTCTATTTATTAGTAGTGAAAAGAGCAAAAACTGAAGAACTTCTCATCCTTCACAGGAGGGTAAAATAGCAGAGGAATTTTTGGTAGTAAATTGTTTACAGCTATTTTCTCTACAAGGAAAAGTTGTGAGATGTAAAAAGAGGTGACAGTTTTATACAGCAAAATGTGCAAATAAACCTGCAGGACAAGCACCTCATCATTACCAACAGTTTCTACAACACTTGATGATTTTTATACCATCTTTTTGAACATCTGTTACTGGAATGGGGTGAGTCAAGGAAACATCCAATAATAAATTGCATTTGTTTTCCAGAAAAGCAGCATGTTTGTGGGTAAAACCTGTGTCACACCCCTGAAAGCCAACCAAGAGCCTGGTTTAGACAGAGCAGAAACAACAGGACACGAACTGAAGTTGATTTTAAGATCTGTGTAAAAATAATGAGTGATTTGCAGCTCTCTCTCCAGTCAGAACCTCAGGAGTCTGTGTGAAGGTGCTGTGCAATAGATAAATATTTACACCCAGCACATCCATCCATTGTGAAGCATTTCAAGGCCACGTGGATGCAGGAAACAGAGAAAGGTCAAGGGAAGGGGAAATCCCACACAGGTAGGACACTATCAGATCACATTCACACACAGGAAAACAGGGGAGCTGATGGCAGGGAAATCATTTCAGTGCTGCCAGTTCCTCTGGAATTAAAGGTCTGGATTTGTCACTGTCCTCAGTGGTCAGGGTGAGGGCACAGAACATAACCCAGCCTCTGGGGAAGAACACAGGAATATCTGCACTCAGGGTATTGAATATTTCTCCAGCCAGGGTGGGTTTGTACATGTTCTGCTCCACAGCAAACCTCAATGGATCACCCAGCAGCTGAGGGCACAGTTCAGAGCTGCTTTAAAGCCCTTTGAATCCTGGTGCTCAGAATGCTGGATCCCTGCAGGACTGACACGGTCTGGGATCAAAACAATTTTAGAACCTACACAGCAAAATTGAAAAATAGAAAGTCCCTGACCTACATTGGTTAATAAAGCTAAATGAACTGGGAGCTGTTATGCTAAAAAGATTTTGAAACAGTGAAAGGTTGGGGTTATTCACAACCTTTCCTGATATCCAGCCTTTCCCTGACACATCCCAGCTCCCCTGGCACAGCTCCAGCCCTTCCCCGGGTCCTGTCCCTCGGGAGGAGCTGCAGACCCTGCTGAGGTCTCCTCTCCTCCTCCTGACCCTTGGGGTTGCCCTGGAGCTCGGTGTGAGCCCGCCCGGAGGAGGAACGCGAGAAAACCTCAGCCCTGAGCTCCCCTCTGGAGTCTCCCAAGCACGAGGGGGAAAAGCTAATTCCTGTGAAGAATGGGATAAGGGGAGTTAACAATAGCAAGAATTCCACATCCAATTAAGCCTCCCAGGCAGGAGCTGTGCCAGCCCCAGGCTGCGAATGCAGCACAAAGAGAGGCAGAGCCTGTGCCAGAGGCAGGGAAGCCCCCGGGCTGCGGGGGGATGGCATCTCACGGACACCTGGCTCTGCTCCACGCCCCAGCATCGGAAAATGCAGCCACAGAGCCCCGGCCATCACGGTTTCTCTGCTGCACCCACAAAATCTGCTTGGATTTTGCTTTTACTGCAATATGCAAGAGTGAATTCCTTAAGCAAAGATAAGAATTAACATTGTACTCTGGAAAAAAATAGGTTTATATGTCCAGAGATGGCACAGAACAATGTACACACAAACATTCCTTTAAAATTCACTTACCTGGACAGTGATTCTCCTCTCAGCTCTCTGCTCCACTGTGCAATCTCCTGTTGGGGCTCCTAAAGTGTCCCAAAGCAGCTGCTGCTCACAAAAAAAAAAGAGATGAGGACCTAAAGGTAGATTTAAAATCCAGTTTTTCCAGGAAAAAAAATTTTCTTTTTTGAGAATTTAAACTTAATTCATCTAGCTCAGAGTAATTGTTTTGTTCTGAGCCTGAACATTCAGAACATCTCTCCTTCTGACTCTGAAATATGCACAAAATTCTTTAAGAAACTTTGCCAAAGAGTCTGTAACAGCTCCATTTCAACGTTTACTGTTTTTTCTGTTTTTTCTGTTTTTCTCCTTTTTCTGAGAGATTATATTATTATTATTATTATATATTAAAACGTGCTCAAGCATCATAAGGGAAGGGAAATGTAAAGCCTATTGAACTGAATTTCTCAGGTATGTGGGACTCCCAAACCCTCCACAGCACTGCTCAGTGCCCTTCCTGTGACATCCTTAGAGAGATTTTCCTCTGGAGATAAAAATATCAACTTTTCCTCCTGATTCATGCTCAGATTTTTAATTCAGAAGCACAGGCAAGGAAAATTCCATCTGTTGGTAGGAATCCTACAGCCCTGCTCCCAGCTGACACAGGACAAGAGCTGACAGGCTCCTGCTTTGGTGAAAAATGTTAAAAAATCTTCTGGAGCATGCAGGGGATTCATTTATTCCCAGGAAAAGCAAAGATCCCAGGGCTGGCACGGAGGGAAGGGACCCAGCTCTGGATTTGGTGCCAGGCTCAGAGGGCAAAGCACGAACTCTGCCAGGGTCTGTGCCCGCTGAAAGGACATTTTGGAGTTTCTGAAGCTGCATCCTGGGTTTTCCCAGCTCTGCAGCAGCCCTGGGAGCTCTCCCTGACTCACCCACCTCACTCTGGATTTCCCCTCTGCACACAAGGCTCTGCTGGCAGCCCAGCTCTGCTCCTGCAGCTCCATCCACGGGAATTTTAAAATGGAGATTAATTCCCACTCCCATGGAACAGGTTCTGCTTCTTTCTCCTTCACTGTCACAAAATTCTTTACATCTGAAACACTCAACTGCAGCTCCCCTGAGCCACAGATTTCTTTCTGTCTGATCCTCACCCTGGTTTTACCACCTGCTATTGAGGAGTTTTTATTCCCTCTCTTTGTTGAGTGTCCCCAGGTTCAGGTTTTATCTCTACATTTCAGCTCCAGATCTGTAATTGAGGCAGTGGGAAAGGTTTTTACCCAGAGTCCAGGTGAGGTCGTGCATAAATAATGTCTAGAAACATGATCTTCAGAAAACTTATTTTGGAAACAAGTGAAAGGTGTGGACTGAAATGAGCTTTAAGGTCCTTCCAACCCAAACCAGCCCAGGATTCAAAGATTAAAAGCTGCAGAGAAACAGATCTAATTTAACCAACTCAAACTTCAGCAGCTTTATAATCACCCTGGGCAACTGCTTTGAAGTGTGCCCCTTCAAATTGGAATGAATCAGATTTGATAAAAATAAAAATCTTAATAGAAAAATAACAATTTATAGAGTTCTCTTTGCTTCAAGCATTAACAAAGAGGAATGTTAAGTCTTTGAAATTCTGTGTAGCAGGCTGAGATGGCATGTTAAATATTTGAAATGAATGTGAAATTAGAGAATCATCTGCTGGCTTTAGTCACAGTCTGGCTTTAGGTATTTATTATTTGAAAGGTGAAAAAAAGCCAGAAATAATGATTGAGAGTTTAATTAAACCCACAACCAGCAATCCAGAAAAATGCAGGGTTGGAAAACAGCTTTTCTCTCTAAATGATTGGAGAGATTTAATTTTTTAATGTGGTTCAGGTTTTGACTCTTTTTATGCCATCCTATTTTGTGTGTGTGTGGTTTTGGTTTTAATTTATTTTTGCCTTTTTTTTTTTTTTTTTTCAGTTCTTTGTGCTGCAGCTGTTTGGTATGGTTATAGTGTGGCAGTGGGAAAAAAAACTGTCCCCTAATTTGCATACACATTAGAATATTTGCATAATTACTCATTAATTATTTGTCAGTTCTCTATATGGGAGTAAGTGGGGTGGAGAATAATAGTAATAATATGAGAGGTGTTACTCCAATCTGGAGCACTGCTTTATGCACTAGAAATAATAATAATAAAAAAAAAGACAAATAATAGCGTCTGGTGCAGAAAATGCCACGCTGCCTTGAGGCAATTTTTAATTTATTTAATATTTTTAATTCTAAAAGTCTGAACAGAAACAGCTCCCGTTTCAGACCGAAACAGCCACTTGACCGGACCTAAAACGCCACACGAGAGGGGAGCGGGCTGCAGGGCGGGGATGAAATCCCTGGAAAAGCAGAAATCCCAAAAACCCAGGAGATGTCACCGTGCCCGTGCCGCCCCGGCAGGCGCCGCCCCGCGCCCCCCCCGCCTCCCCCGTCGACCCATTCCCCCCCCCTCTCGCCGATGGTAGAGCCCACGGCGGGAAATCCCTCGCCCGCCTCACACAATGCGCGCGCAGTTCGCGGCGCGGCCGCTGGCGGCGCTGTAGCGCCCGCCCGCCCTTCCCGCGGAAGTGCCCGGATGTGGCCGCGCCGGAAGAGAAGCGCGTCTCCTCAGGGCCCGCCATCTTGTGCGGCAGCGAGCAGGGCGCGGGGGGCCCGGTAGCATCCGCCCAGGATCCCGCCGACGGGGGCCCATCATGCCCGGACACCTGCAGGAGGGCTTCGGGTGCGTCGTCACCAACCGCTTCGATCAGCTCTTCGATGACGAGTCCGACCCCTTCGAGGTGCTGCGCGCGGCGGAGAGCCGGAGGAAGGAGAGCGGCGGCGGCGGCGGGAGCCAAGCGGGCGGCGGGGCCCGCGGTCCGGCGGGCGCCCAGAGCGGCTCCTCGGGCGGGGCCGGCGGAGCAGGCCAGGCTGGCGGCGGCGCGGGCAGCGCGGCTAAGCAGCTGCGCAGGGAGTCGCAGAAAGAGCGCAAGAACCCGCTGCCGCCCTTCGCCGGCGGGG
>VZUI01052965.1:0-29636 GCA_013401135.1 Cettia cetti
ATCTATCTATCTATCTATCTATCTATCTATCTATCTATCTATCTATCTATCTATCTATCTATCTATCTATCATCTTCAGGGAGAGCTAAATGCACAAACTGATGACCAGAAGTAGCAAATAACTGCTTTGGTTCTCTTCATTATGGTCACTTGTGACTGCTAAATTCTTAGGGTGACAGTTGCTATTCAAGGACTAAATCTGAATCCTAATTTTTTTCCACCTACCCCACTACAGAGTACAACTAAGATTTTTTTTTCCTGTTCTGCATTACTTTTTACTGTGTTTGATGAGAATCAAAACTTTCTTCTGCCTTGATAGAAAAAGTTTCCTAGTTGATCTTTTAGATCCTGATGAGAGGCAGGACTTCTTTTTCACAAACATCTTTTCCCTCTTTTTCTCCCCTGAACCCCTGAAATCTTGCTGAAAGCCCCTTCACAGCACTTCTCATGAAGAGCTCTGCCCTGGATGTATTTTGGTAAGAGTCCAGCTGTTCTTAGCACATCATCTCTCCACATAGAAGCAACATCAAAACTGAACATCTCTTACACAGACAGTTGTCTTTGGCAATCTATAGAAAGGAAATCAAATTTCATAGCCAGTTTGGGTAGCCTGAAGACAATGAGCATCCTGATTATTTTTCCACTGAGTTTAAGAGGTGACCTACATTTTTGAAGGTACCTGCTAAGTTACAGTTTTTATACTTTTGCAAAGGCCTTGTTTTCAAAAATTGCTGATCCATGCTTGCTTGAGAAGTCAGGTTTACTGAAGATCTTTTAGGTACCAAAAAGCACTTGTAGCTTGAGAAGATCCCAATTACTGAGATTGTGTTTGGATTTTGGTAGATAAACTACTTCACCAGACAGTATAAAACACTGTAAATTATTTAAAAATATAATTGGTTTAAGACTAAATTCTAACATAATGATGAAATCAACAATCTTCTAATACAAGAATATGAATTTTCATTTCTGTTGCTACTCATACTGAAATCAGTCTTAGGTCACTGGAAGGTCATTAGGTTTCCATTTAGATGTTGCCTCAAGGAGTTTTAAAGTACTGCAACTTTATACTATTCTTAACTCTCTGAATTAAAAAAAGGCATAAATCAAGCCTGAATGGGCCCTAAATACACACTAAAAATAGACTGGGATGCATCTGACCTTTTCACAGTGGGTGGAAATCTGCCTGCTGCCAACTGTTTATTTAAGCCAGTGATACTGGTTTTCTAGCAAAAGCTACCAGTGGTGGCAGGAAGGGAGAGCTGGCAGGAGTTCAGCCCTAAAGTATTAAACTGTCATGTGATAGGACACAGAAAAATAAATAGCAGCACCTTTCAACTATGAAAATGTTGATTCCCGAAGAAAATGCCAATGTTTTCACTTGCTTTCAGCTCAGGTGCATGTACTAAATCCGGGTTGTGTTGCAAAAGCCACTGGGCGAGCCCTTCCTCTTGCACTGAACTGAGTTATATGAGAGATCCAAATGAGAGAAACCTCCTGTCCCTCCACCCACTATTTGTGGGAGACCTGGGATGTGATGATTTTAGGCCTTTCAATGGTATAACCTAGTCTACATTTGCAGGAAACCTTATTGTTTTGGCCTATATTTGAAGGCCTGACCCATTTCCCAGTGGAATCAATGGAATTTTCTGCAGGCTTTAGTAAAAGCCAGATTGATTTTTAAAATGTAATAAATAAATATGCTTCTTTATTAACTGAGTGTTCCATTTTAAAAATAGAAATTATATCTTTTCCCCCTGTATAGCAAACAATACCATTAAATGATGTTGATGAAATGATAAGGGTAAAAACTTATATGAAAATGAGATGAACTGCCTTTGACATTTTCCACAGTGCCTTGCAGTTCTGAAATTTTATTTGCTTATGAATAATGACATCCGAGCCTCTGACTGTATAAACTTTTAAATATAAAAGCATCATATCAAGTTTTCTGGAACTCCATATGTGCCTGCAGATAAGAATGTTAGTGAGCACTGTGTAGTTTGAAACCATAACATGGGAAGAAATCCATTTTAGGATTAAACTTCTCCGTGGAGCAAGTTGTGTGCTTCACAGAGCCTCACTTGAGCCTTTTTGAGTCTTTGATGGGGCTTAGTGTGAGTAGTTCCCATCACAAATATATATTGCACATACTGCATGTTGGATATTGTATCCATGTGCATTAGAGGAAACATCCTGCAGACACACAAGATATCAGCCCTATTGTAATCAGGAGAATCTGTACAACTATCCATGGAAAAACTTTACAACTTCAAAAAATGTAATGAGCACTAATATGATATAGTTTATTACCACTCAGGTTTATATGAGCAAACTGAAATTGCTGAAATGAAGAATTAACAATCAAGCTGACTTCAGTTTGCTGGAAATGGGGCTGATCCATGGCTGTGTTTGCTGAAGTTGAGTAAATACTTTGTGTCTTAGAATTGACTTCAGAGTAAACAAAATGTTTGTTCCTTCTGGAAAACTTTGTTGGCCTAAGGTATGTTTCACCTTATTTCAACTCCATCTCAAAATAATCTTGCATGCCTGTTGTTGTTCTTGGAAGCTAATAGGGAAGAACATATGCTAAGCATTGGTAATGTCAGTTAAGCCCTTAATTAGTGATGAGCGAACCTCAGTTTTTCCCTGTGGTTCAATTCGGATGCTGCTCAAAAGCTGAGCAGTTCTCCAGGTTTTAGCCAAGTTTTTTAAACATCTCAAGTTGTGCAAATCTGGTTTTGTTACTCTGGTAAAGTTAAGACTTCTCTGGTGTTTTTTAGATTGGGAACAAGCTGTAATAGCCTCAATCTTTTCTTGGCAGTGTTTTGGCACTTTGGGATGAGGAAGGGATATACAGGTGTTCAAAACACTAAAACATGTTTGAATCAGAGATGACATTATGTCTGCTCCACACACTCTTCTCAATTCAGCAAAATCTTAACTCAAGTTTAGAGAGAGCTCCAGCAAAGCTTTGGGGGCAAGTAGGTAAGGGTTTGGCTTGTGTGTCCTCCCAGAAGGTGATTTGGGCAGTAGGACCTGTCCTGGGAGCACCTGGGCAGGTTGCACCTGCTCTGGAGCAAAGCAGTAATGATGTGATTTCTAATGAGAAAACATCTGCTCATTACTTGTCTTCTTAGTAAGCGCAGAGTAGTCAATCAGGGCAGAGTACAGTGGATATCCAAATGTCTCCAGAAGGGGAACAAAGGCCCATTTGTAATTTTTGTCTCTGCTCTGTCACCTAACTAAACATGGTACCACAAATGACACTTAAGGGCAGTGGAATTGCCTTATCTCCATGTCTGGAAGAGGAGGGGTGAAAATGCAGATTTGCAGAGGTGGGATGTCCAAAGGCTTACAAAACTGCAGTTGTAGCCTTGGTTTACTAAATACCCCCAAAATATTTCAGCTTGTTTCAGAGCTTCTCTGTGCTATGTTTTCAGCAGAATGCTTTGAAAGTGGGACAAAAGCCATAGGTTTGGACTGAGATGAGCAGAGCTCCCAGCGCATGACTAGGCCCCTTTCCATGTTACCTTGGCTGGCCTTTGCTGCAATGTTTTCTTGACATCCTCTTATAGGCACAGAATTAAAGGTTATTTCCATTCCTGCTTCTTATCACTTTGATCTTTTGCCAGCTCTTAACATCTCCAGCAGATTTGCTCTGGATCTGTAATTCCCATACCTACCCTCTGCCTGCGACATTCTCTGACATTTCCATTTCTGCACCACCCCTTAGTTTCTTTCTCTCTCCATTTATTCTTCAAAAATTTTTTTTTATTTTTCTCCTCAGTGGAATGGCTATATGAAATTACAGATATTTACATGCAGTTGCTACCAAATGCATAAATCTCACCCCATGAATTCCAAAGCCATCAGTCTGCTCAAAATATTTTTGCAATTTCTGGCTGCTTAGCAAAAAAAAAAAAAAAAAAAAAAAGAGAGAGAGAGAGAGAGAGAGAGAAAATTGCTGTTTAATTCTTTCTGCAATACATCTTCCAGGTGGCTTTCTGCTGTGATTTAACTGTTTATTAGCTCCAAGATATTTTCTGAAATTAGAGAGGGTCAGACCAAGAAATGGCGAAGATTAAGTCCAATCATGATAGTATGACTTCTTTTGGTTTCTGTCTGGGTGAAGTAAAACCCAAAAACAACAAGAAAGGATGTTTGGGGTGAGAGAGGAGGAAGAATAAGCAAAGGAATAAATGGAAGAGAAATTTTTTAAAAAAGGCAGAAAAGATGAAGTTTCTCTGTTATTTTTAAATTACTGCATATCTGTTTCTCAGCTAAATCTATTTTCCATGGATTAAACAAAAGAAAGGAGTGTGTCTGAACCTGTTGTAGCATAAAACAATATCTTTGTCTAATGATCTGCAGCCATGGCCACGAGGTAGGAGTCCCCTACTATTCATTATCCCACTGCTCCATCCTGCATGTTCTCAGGCCAGTCATTAATGGCATTTATCGCTCTTCCTCCTCTGCATAATATTCCTCACAGTGAGCTGAGTCTGATAAATTATATTTGAAGAAGACAGCACCAAAAGTGAATCAATTTACAGCTTTTACCCTCTGGTGTACAAAATACAACCCAATGTTGCAGCTGAGTCTTTGAAGGAGATCCAGACAGACAGTGGAATCAAAAATTAGTGAAAGGGGTTTTATATATTTTTCTGTGGGGAAAAACAGACACTGAACTTCTGATGATGTTGAATTTTCTTATGCCTGTGGTCAGAGTATAGCTGAAAAGAATAAGAGTTGGAAGATTTGCTGTTATTATAGGTGCAGAATAGCTGGGCACCTCCAGAGAGCAAAGGGGTGCAGGTGGGATGTTGTGGTGGCATTGGGCTAGGATGTCTGCTCTCCATCAGTCATCTGTGCAGCTTCCCAGAGCTGCATTTTCTCTCTCTGTACCACGGTGTAACAATAAAAGTCTCTTTTGTAAGTGTTTTGAGAGCTGTAGATTAAAAATTTGTCTGCTGCTGCTGCTGCTCCTGGTGCTGCTGCTGCAGATGTGGTTGTTAAATCCACCTGGAAGCTCAGGCAGAACATTTCTGATTTCTTAAAAACCCACCCTGATCCTCTGTGCAGGGTGGGCTGGGCTGTCCCCTGCTCTCAGGGCAGCATCCCAGTCTCTCAGAGCTCACCTTTCTAGTTTTGGGGACTGCTCCTCACCAAGACTTTTCCCTCATCCAGCATGACAACATGGCAGGGACAGCTGAGCTGCAGCTCAGTTGATTTAGGAGTGAGATTCAAGACTGGCTGTCTAGACATCCTTTGCAGTGGATTTTCAGCTTCCAACTTAATGTTCCTTTTTTCCAAAGTCATTCAAATCGACTGACCTTTGGGGTCTGCTGAAAGAAAAGCAATCAATCATTTCGAGATGTTGTAGTGATATTTTTTTTCTATTTGTAATAAGTGGATTTAGCCTTCTCTTGTGTCTTGTTTATTCTTATGTCAGTTTATTTTCTTAAATTTATGCTATCTCCTACTATAAAGGCAGTATTAAAGATGTTTTAAAATATTATTATGAATATAAAATCCAGTTGCTTTTGGAATGCTCTAACTGCTACATGAGTATTCAGGTTTTAGAAGAATTTGTCCCCTGCTTGTACAGCAAACTAAAGAAAAGTTTGTGGGCACATAGGTTTGGATTCAGGTATCTGGCTTGGGAAGTGGTGCAGGACATGAATTGCTGTTGGTCTTTGGGTAAATGCAAGTTTTGTTGAAATGCTCATTAAACAGAGACTGAGGTCTTCCATGGCTCTGCTTGCTGACGGGTCGGTCTCGCTGCCTGGGTTTGGCAGAACGAACTTGTGGCTTTATGAAACATGTTTTAATGGAAATGTCCCATAGCAGAGATTAACAAACTTTCTTGCAGACAGTTTTGCTTTATGGTGCTGGCTCTGTGTGTGCCTCTCCCAGGGCTCGTTACCCTCTCTGCAGAATACAATCTCTGTTACTGCACTTAACTGGGGGCCATTCCTACACTACATAAAATAAAATGCTTATGTTATTACTGGGCTAATTTTTAGTTAATATATGAGTTTGGGATAGCACAGGATATGTTCTGCCATGCAGACAGCATCTTTCTGCATTATAAGTTTGATAAGTTTAACCTTTGTTTTCCTTAACACAAATTTATCTGCCTTTAGGTACTCCTAAACTTGATAGCAAATTTTTGCTTGGTAATAGCATATTGCCAAAAATGACTATGTATATTGAAATAACAATTGAGAGTAATCTAAAAAGATGATACATTTTAGATGATGAAATTTTCTCTAAATTAGGAATAACAAAAATGAGGTATATCCAACATTGAGATTACAGACAGAGAAATCCTAGCAAGTAAAGACACAAAAATAAAAAGGAAGAATGATTTTATTTTTTTTAACTTAAATTTTTAAGTTAAAATATAGATTTGCATCTATGTTCTCAGGGCAGGATGCTACTCTTAGTGATTAAGTTGTGTAACTTCAGGTAGGACATACTGTATCCTTCACAAGCAGATGGCTGGAGTATCTGAAACACACCCCAGACCGTGGAGGTACTCACTGAACACACAAAGCAAACCCCAATACAACTAACTTCATTCTCCCTTTGCCAAGCCTGGGAAAGTTTCTTACCATTTGGTTGTGCTGGGCATAAAGCATCCATGCTGTCTGGGTTTCAGAGTTTTGCTGAAAATTCCTTGGAATGGGTTAAAGAAGAAAGGAACTTCACTTGTTCAATTTACTGACTTACATTCCAGGATTCTGAATGTTCCTCCAGCTTCCAAAGATTAAATAGCAGCGCTGGTGTCTGGACAGGCCCAAGGGACCTGGCTGTGCTTTTATGGGCACAGACTTCTCTCCTACAATGTGCTCTGATAAATAGCCATTGTGTTGCCTGCTCTTTTCCCATTACCAGGAGTTCCACAAGAGCATCACTCTGTGGTGAGCTGGGATCAAGCTTTGAAATAATCTGCTCAGAGAGATTTGAAATGGTATTTAAAAATAGTGGGGACAATGATTGTGAGCTCTCTGCTTCTTCCTAGCAAGTTAGAAGCCAAAACTGTGGTTGGGGTTTTCAGCTGACTTCTCTTTTGATTTTGAGACCAATGAAGCTGCATATTGGTTGAGCTAATGATATCTCCAAGTCTGCTAACAAAAACACTGCTCTGGTGGTCTTGGAAAGCAAAAATACAGCATAAATACCTTACAGTCCTCTCAGCGACAGGATTATCTCTGGCACAGATGATGTCTGCTTAGTAATGTTTATGTTTTTAGTTGCATTTTGGTTATCTTGCAAAGATTAGGATGAAACTGTGTCACTCTTAGTAAGTGAGAAAGTCTCTCATTATTGTCTGGAGTTGAAAATGTGCTTTCACATTTTGGAGTGGAGGTTTGAGCCTCCACTAAACTGTCCAATGCAAGATGGGACCTTGATAAGGGGAAGGAAGAAAAATATGAAATGCCTTATAGGAAAGGCTGAGCAGCCCAATAGCATCTGTGGTGTTGCTCCTAAATGCTTTTCTATTCCAGAAAATGTATTTAATATATGGCAGCACAAACATAATCTGTTGCACCTTTTTTTTTTTTTCCTCTGTTGTGCCATTTCGTCCTGCACATTAAGTATCTCACCATAATCTCAGCCTGTTTAATGTTCAGGATACTAGAGGATGACTTAGACCTCTACATTAAGGATACCCAGCTGTTCCTGTCTGCAAAAATTTTGAGTTATATCTTTATTAGCTAGTAAAATAAAAGGCTGGATAGCAGAATTGTGGAGATTTTCCACCAATGCACAAGTTCCAGTGTGCCTGCAGCTCACACTGCATGATAGTTGAAATGGCTTTGGCATGTTTTTCTGTCTCTCTTGCTCAGCTGAGCACATACCCACTTCTCAGAACTATTGACAAGGTTACTTCAATTCACCCACATATTTGGATTAGTTTTTCACTGGTCTCCATGGTAAATAACAGAACTAAGAGCCTTGGCTGAATGGAAGCTGGAAGAACAATGCAAGAACATCTGTGCTGCTTGCACACGTTATTTGAAAATCTCTTCTGTCTACGTATCAAAAATTTGTGACAGCTGTGAAGGTCCTACAATTCCTTCAGTGCAACTAAAGGATGAAAAACCTAAAAAAGTCTGGAATTGTATTTAAAGCAGTCACATCCAAGAGACTTTCTGAAGGCAGCTGCTGGGGAATGAATTTAAATGCTTTTTATGGTATCTGATGGAACAGAGGTAGAAAAAAGTTAGGCTGGGGTTTTGAGAAATGAAATCCTGCTCCTGCACTTCATGGGTTGTCATCCCAACATTGGCCTGTCCCTGGAAAGATGCTTGAAACACTGTGCTGGGAAGAGAAGCCAACAAGATAGAGGAGGGTGGAAATCCACGAGGGTGTGTGGAAGTCACTGTGGATATTGCAGTCACCCCAGCAGTTTGGGGAATCACATCTGTGTCCTGAAGAGCCAGAAATACCATGGAGAACAGCTGCTGAACCTTGTGCCTGTTGCCAGCTGGATGGGTCCCCTCTCATGGGGTGAGGCAGGGTAGGCTCTGCTGGGGACGTGTGATCCCTACAGGGAGGCACAAAGATCTGTTTGCTCTGGGCTGTCTTTGCTTTGCAAGAGCCTCAGGAGGGTCACTGGGCTGGGTTTTGGAGGTGTCAGGTCCAATGGACAACATCTTGCTGAAGCTGATCACCTGAATCATGCCTTGTGCACTTTCCTTGTTTCTAATGTGGAAACCAGGTGAGAAAAGCACTTCTGGAATGGGACTACTTTGGTGTGCTACTGCACCTTATCTACCTTATCTGTTTGCAATGGTGTGTAAATGTGCCATAGACAAAAATATGCAATGAAACCTGCTTTATTATTTTTTTTTTAATATGGGTAATAAACTGACTGGAAAATGTGGTTTAGATTACCAGTAATACTCATTAATGGAGGAAGCAGGATGAGAAGGGTAATCCTCAAGCATGTCTGAAGGTTGAATGAGGCAGTGGGGTTCCTGGGATATGCTTGGAAGGGTGCTCAGTGTCCTGCTTAATTTATTTCTGCCCTAAATCTGAGCAAGGACAAGGCTGAGGACATATCCACAGGGCCTGTGGGAGGTCTGGAAAGGCTGGTTCTTCTCTTTTGGGGGCCCCATGTTGCTCTCTCAAAGTAGAAGGCTCTTCTGACCCAACCTTAGAGGCACAAAAGCTGCTAGGTGGGATCATCTCCTTCTGCTCCCATCTCCCTGTTCAGCTGAAAGGCCAGCTGATTATCGTGAAATTTGCTGTTATTTGATATACAGCATTTTCTAACAAAATCCAAAGAAAGATGTGGTGAAAGGTTTATATGTAAGTAATTATAATGCTGCAGTATTCAGTGCAGGCAGAAATTAATATATGAGGTGAAAATGTCAAAATAAAAGGTCAGGAAACTGAATTACAGAGAAAGTTGAGCATTAGCTAAGAGGCAGTGTTTGTTGGCAGAAGCTCCCTCCAGTATAAAAAAGGTTAGGAAGGAGGCTTATGAAGACTGAATATTTCACACACAATTAAAATTCTGTATCGGTTATCTTGAAGAGTCATGTAGCATAGTTAAACTAGGACAATTAATATAATGAAAAATTCATGTTTACAGCTTCTGGCTTTTGCCTGGGGATACTTCATAAACCAAAAATGACCCTTTCCCTTAGAGGTGATTCCAAGAGCTTGACACGACATAGGTGGGGCGAGGGAAATAAAGTCAAAGAAAACAGATTTCTGAAAATAATAGCCACCAATTATAAACACAAATGAGAAACATTTAATAACAATTTTTTTCATAGTAAACTGAGCTATCCCTTTATATAAGCAGAGCAGCCATGCAGCATTAAACTATGATTTACTAGGGCTGCGAGTGGTGGAATCACCATTTTTATTTTAGTAATAATAATAAATTTTTTAGGAGGATGCTACAAAAAAAAGTGTTGGAGGAAATGCACGATGATCGATTTCTCAGAATTAAACTGCACAGACATATTGAATCAATGAGCTCTTTGTTCTTAAAGCTTCACCTACTCTGGCTGCTGAAACTGGAGATTTATGTTGTCAAAAAAATTGTAATAACTATAAATTGCTATGCTGATGTCTGTTAGAGTTAATCCACTTGCTTCCAATATGAAACTGATTGTTTTTTGGTTTTCCTAAATTGCCTTGTAGATTTAGTCATCTGAATAGCTGGTTTTCCTTCCAGCAGAGATTTGCTATTAAAGCTGTTGTCCTACTGAATGTAGATTTCAAGGATTATTCATTCATTTACTTAATGTATTGTCCCAAATTACTTATGCAAAGTAATGCAGTTTAATGGTGGAGTTATTGATTAATTTTGCTTTTTAAAATGTACTTTAAGAGGACAGATTAAGTGAATCTTAACAAAATCTCCAGTTAAGTACTCAAAGGATCTCTACTTTGTCAAGTTTCTGTAGGCAGGGTGCTCTAGACCTTGCATAACCTGGCACGGATCGATGGCATCTGGTGATGTGCTGACTCCTGGGGACGCTGCTCTAGCAAAGTACCCGTGTGTGGTGTTCTGCCTGCCAGCCTGAAAGTGACTCTTCTCCTCAGCTGCACAGAGACCTCCTGCACACAGTATTCACTTTTATCCATCTTTATTGATAGCTGAACCTGAGTCTTCATTAATTTTTAACACAGATGCACTGTATGCAATGCAAGAAAATGATGTCTCCCATGATGCCAGATGATCCCATCAGGCCTGCTGGCTGCAGTGAGTCTGCATCCTGTCCCTGTACTGGAAGCACAGCCCGCAAACCACGGGTGTCAATAGCAAGTCTTGTCTGTGGTTTCACACCAGTTGCACACACAAGATCCAAATTCCGAAATGGATGTACCCGTGTATTTCCTGTGGTAAAAGTCATTTATCTCATACAGAGCTTCCTGTTCTCTAAAGCACTGTGAATGACTGTGACTATCCTCCTCTTAGATCCTTTGCTCCATATCCCCTGGTTTTTTCATCTGCTTTAAGGAGGCAAAGTTTGCCAATGTGTGTAACTTTCCTCCTCCCATTTTTCCATCATTTGCTTCATCTCCTTTCCCATCATCCTCACCATCTACCTCATATCAGTGTCCTTAGCCAAGTGACCATCCGCAGCAGGTGTAGTAGGAGGTAGTTTCTTGAGTTATTAAAACATTGTTTTTAATTAAAAGGTTGTTGAGAGGGTTTTTTTTATTTGGGAACTTCTTTAATATTCAGCTCTTACTGTAAAATCCCAGTTGTGTTTTTATGTGCCCAACATAACCTGGTCCAGGTTGCAGTGGAGGGATTTTTGATGGCATGGTGCAGCTGTGGGTGTACTTCTCTTCTGCAAGATGACTTTGCAGAGATGACATTGTGGACTTCCATATGCATTGCTGTGAAATGCTGCCAGATTTCATTGTACTGTTGGAAACAGAGCATTTCTTTGAGTGCTGACCTATGTGAAGTAAAGCTTGGGTCACAAAATCAAGGTGATTTCTCCTCCTCCTCCACTCATCAGCAACAACAGCCTTGTACCCAGAATTTGTGTAACGTCAGTCCAGATGCAACCCAGGTCATTTTTCCCTATGTATCTTGACTCTGGAGTAAAATAAACCCCCAATTAATTATGATGAGAAATGGGTCAACTACAAAATTCATCTAGAAACAAATGCATGATATCTTAAAATATCTTTTTCAATCAGGCATGGGATAAGTGTAAATCCTAAATCTCCTTAAACTGATTTTTTTTTCTCGACAGGATTAGTAAACCTGTGCCTTACATTACCTTACTCACCTTCTCTGGATGTCATACACTCTGTCACAGGCTCCTGGGACCCAGGATGCTGCTCCTGCTGTGTTACAGCCCCACTGCTGTGGCTGTCAGCTGGAGGTGTGGAGAGTGGTTCATCCTCTGTCCTTTGGCTGTTCCCAGTGTTATGAAATCTCCATTTCCAGAGCAGTTCACCCTGAAGGGAAGGTGTTTGCTTGGAGTGCCAAGGCTGGCTGTGCTGAGCCCTGCCTGCCCTTTGCTCTATTGCAGAGCTGTTTGCAGTTAGTGGCCTCAGGATGCTCCTGCAGATCTAACATTGATTTAAGAGGAGGGAGCAGGTTTGGGAAAGCAGTAGGTTTACTGAGGGTTGGGGGTTTTTAAAGCTTTTAATGGAATCTGTAACATCTGCATGTAGAACTGCAGCATAAAAAATGAATTATCAAATGATAATGCCTTTGATATGAATATCTTGGTTAAGAAAGCTGACGATGATTCCATCCTTCTCCTATTTGAATTATAGGAAAAAAAAATCAGTATTTCTGGTCTTTCTTATCTTTTAGCAACTTAGATTATCCTTCTTATGGTAAGACCTGATCTGAACATGTACATGGATTTTACTCCATGTTCATCACCATGAAACTTTATTCTTCAGTAGCTGTAGGGAAGTGCTCAGCATCTCAGGATCTGTGTTTGGGAGAAGCACAGTGACCTGTCTAATAACTGATTTCTAGTTAGTTATTTTTGGTGCATTATCTTTCTGCAGATACAAAACCATTCTTGCCTTTTTCATTTTGCTTATCATTATTGCTGTTTAATGATAGATGATTCAAGGGAATACACAAAATGAGGAAATCTTGGAAACCTCCCTTAGGGTGTTGTGGAGAGCGTATGTGGGAATGCACAGTTTAATTAAGACTACCTGGCAGACATTCAGGCAAGGGAAGTCATGTTTAAGTAATTTGCTGGAGTTGTTTGAGGATATAACTGCCACAAGAGATCAGGGCAAGTCAGTGCTTGTGGTATATTTAAATTTTGAAGGCGGTTTCTGCATCCAGGATGAGTGCCCATGCTGTGGCCTGGCAGGAGAGGCTCATGACTGGTAGGACACTAAATCCAGGACCAGGTCCATTGGGAAGTGGCATTGGAATAAAAATGTTCCTGCTAATCTTCTGTGCTAAATGCACCTGTGTGCGCTGGAGACAATGTTGTGTTGGAAGTGATCCATCACGGAGTGGGACAGCTGAGGATGTGGAGAGTGTCCATGGATATCTGTGGGAGAAGAAGGTGCCAGTGGAAGCCACGTTCAGGAGAGTGTGGGGTCAAGGGAACCCTGCCTGCTCCACTCCTGGTGTCAGCTGCCTGTCCCTGCCAGGAGCTGGGTGTTTGTGTCTCCTCCTGGCCCTGCCTGTGGCTGCCAGAGTGCCCTGGGCAAGGGGGCTGGCCATCCCACCCCAGCTGGGATGTGTGTCCTGGGAGAACAGAGCCTTTCTGAGCCTCTGCCTGTGGCCGCACGGGGAAGGACGGACGCGTGTGGGAATTAATTCTCTCTGCTGTAGGTGGAGGTCCTGGCTGTGCAGTGTTGGTCTGCTCTGACCTAGGGGGCTGTACAGGAGCATCCCTGTGCTCCTGAGGTGAGGCCAATGGTCATTCCCAGTGACCAACTTCCACGTGTGTAATGCAGCCAGCAGGGAGATTCCCTGTCCCCTGTAAAACAAGGAATGATGCAAATGAGCAGTACAGACACACTGTGGTATATATAAACTTTGATCCAGGTGTTTGTGTTTTAGATATATATATATATATATATATATGGAGTAGGTTTAATCACACATAGCAGGGAATTGTGTAAGAACTGTGCAGGAAGATTAACCTTGATTTAATGGGAACAATTTTTTTTATTGCTTTTAAACAAATTGACAGGTAAGTGCTGGCTCCTTAGACATGACATCTCTCATGCTAAGTCTGAATGACAGAAGATTTGAGAGGTTTCAGCATTAAAACATCCAGAGAGGCTTTTCACAGCCCTGGACCCAGTTGATGTGATGCTAAGAAGCCCCCACTTTCCCAAATCTCAGAAGGGTTGCAAAGTTAAGCATGGTGTTCCTCAGCTTAGAGTTTAAACTTTTAAATCCCAACCTGCCAAGCAGTCAGAATGGGCCTCTTGTGCAACTGAATTACATTCAGCATATGGTTTTATTAGATGAGACTTTTCTCAGCCATGTCAGGCATAAAAGACTGAGTATAGATAATGTGTTTAAAAGCTGCATAGAACTGCTGCCTGTAAAACAATGTGTTGCTCTGAAATTGCCAATTAAGTCTCCTGTTTGTTTTGTTGTGGTAGAAAGACGTACTCTGACAGTTCATACTTTTTTTTTCTTTTGTTCAGGTTAGGAAATAGAAAATCTTGGTCTTTTCTCACATCTCAAATTGACATTCTAAAGAGGCGTATTCAGTACAGAGATGTGCATGAGTAACTTGAGTTTTATTGGGTTTTAGCTATGGCTAATAAAACCCATTTTCTGCAGTTATTTAATTTGCATCTATAACTACTGCAGTTGTAAATAAATTAGACATGCAATTGGAAGCCTAATCCAGCTTGTCTACTCCTTCTGCTACATCCATAATTATGGACCTATGACAGCTTCATGTTAAGAGATTTACAGAAGTTTTGGAAAGCATTTGGCTCCAGGGAGAAAATGGCCTGTAGCTATCAGCTATCTCTATAACCATCATGGTATCAGCATGATGGTTATAGAGAATGCCCAGCCTGGGCTGGAAATACCAGCACTGATGAGGGGCACTCCCTGCCCTGCAGGATTTCCAGTGGGAGCAGGTCTGGCAGGAGCTGTAGCAGCAGCCACGTGCTGTGGTGCCAGTGCAGCAGTTCAGAGCCTGGTGCAAGGGCTCACCCCACATTACCTGCCCTGGTACAAGTTCAGTCCCTGGATGTGTCTTCCCAGACTCTTTCCCTTTCCTCACAAGGTGCCAAGTGGAAGCACTGGGGCACACCTGGGGTGTCTACTCTTGTCTTGGCCTCTTGCTTTCCCATGCATCTGTAAATCTGAGAAATCTTCAAAAGCTGAGAGTTGGTGTTACTGACATGGGCATTATTCCAAGCTGACGTGTGTCAGGAAGGCAGGGGCAGGAAGAAGTCTGTGCTGGTGCCAGCTGAGCTGTGGTGGTCCCACGTACATGACTCCGTTTGGTCCTTTCAGCCTCACTTCTTGCTGTACTTCACCAGTGTTTCCATCAGTGATCCAGCACTTGAAAGCACATTAAAATGCCTCTTCCCAAAACCCTCTGGCTCCATGGTCATACTCTACAGGTATCTGCCAAACAAAGCAATCTTCTCTCCAAACATCAACAACCCTTCTTCCCTCTCACACATGTCTTTTGGCTTGAACCTTTCCTTGCTCAGATAGTCGTTTACAGAACCTGTTGGGATTTTGCCATGACTTGTCCTTGGGGGAAGGGGGTTGGTTTTCTGGTGGTTATTTTGAGTTGTAAGGAGAGAGAAGATAGAAACCTGTCCCTGTTGAAATTAAGGTGCTGATACTAGCAGGGCAGCAAGTTGCTCACAGGCCCCTGGGCATGTTTTGGCTTTGCTGAGATTGATAGCTGGAAGTGATGTCTGGATTGAGCTAGATCCAGGTGTAGAAGGCTGGGAAACAAAGAGACAGGAGCTGCTTTTGCAGCTGTATGAGAAAGTCCTTTTTTTTCCCCTGTGTTTTCCCTGACTAATGGCAACTAATGTCTGCAAGAGGAGTTGGTTTCCCTGGGTGAATTTGGGACATATAGGCAAGACCACATGCTGTACTCAATAGGTTTTGGGTTTTAAAACATCTTTTCACAAAGAAGTTCAATCGGTTGCTTTAGTTTCTCTGTTGTGAGACTTCAAATGGATCTGAAATTTGTGACGTTAAGATATAATCCTGGCAGGTTAATGCTTCAGACAATTTGTTCTTTGCTGACTTTCCTTGTACTTTAGGTGATCCAAATAGTGGTGTTCTCTTTTGTCTCCCACAGCATTGCTTGGTTTTCCAGATTATTTTTTAAATTTTTAGTGGAATTGTTCAAGAATATTTATCTCCCGCAAATATAAAAACCTCACTGTGGAGCTGACCTTTGGTCAGAAGATACAGCTAAAACCCATGCAATGGACAGTGGTTGCTGCACTAATTTCATCCCACAGTTTGACACTCTCACTTTGTGAGGAAAAAAAATGAAAAACCTTTAAAAGGTTTTTCCCTTCACAGGCTGCTTTTCATACTGTAATTTTTTTCATTGCAGTTGGGTTTGTTTGGTGTGGATTTGCCCCCTCTCCCCTCCCTCCATAAGCTGATTCCTCAGAATTGGTATTTTCTGAATTTTAGCCAGGCTAAGATCCATTGCTAAAGTCAGAGAACAATCTCCCATTCAAATGGTCAAGAAGTCAAGGTCAAGACTAAAAGCTCAAAGCTTAAAGTGAGACAGTCTCTACAAAAAATAATCTAGCTCTCACTGGAAGGGTTGAAGATCTCCCTCGTATTCGTGGTTGAATTCCCGAAGGTTCCAGTCCCTTGGCAAGGTGCAGCCCTTTGCCTCTTCCTGTGAACTAACTTCTTTAATTCACATTATACCTTCAAGACCTAAGGCATTACCTAACTTTGCCATGCTTGGAGCCTCACAGGGCAGAGCTGGCTCTTGTCAGTGGAAGATGAACATCCCTGTGCTGGCAAGGTTGAGTGTCCCGGAGAAGTGGTAGATGCCCTGTCCTGGGAAACAACTCAAGGTCAGTCTGGGTGAGGTTTTCTGAGAGGATCCTACTTGATGTCTCTGCCCATTGCAGGGGAGGTTGAACTAGATGACATTTAAAAGTTATTTGCATCCAAAACTATTCTATGATTCTGTGTCCTCCTCTCTGCTGTAGCCTGAGCTGGTTGGGTGCTTTCATATTGTGGAATATATGTTCACCAAAATGAAATGTGAGTCCTTACTCCATTATTTAAAATTTTTTTTTGATCTCTAAAACCCTCTGTGATTTGATTTTAAAATAATTTCAAAACAATCACAACTTTGTTTTTGGTGAACCAGTTATTCAGCAAAATATAAGCCTTGCCCAGCTGCACTGCAGTATTTGAAACCAAGGCACCTTGGAATAGAACCAGAATGTAAGAAACCTTTCCGAATGCTTCAGAAATTTTAGAGAAGATTAGCCAGAAATAGATCTGAAAAAGCAAAAAAGTAATGGACTAAAATTCTGTGATGCTAAGAGAAATGTAGGAAAGGTCGAATGGAAAGCTTTGCACTGAAAGGCAGCCTGGAGCTCACTGGGAGAGGGGCTGGAGAACCAGGCAATGAGAGCAGCTTGATGCCATCAACCCTCAGCTTTCTTCTGAGGCTCACTGGGACAGGAGCAGCTGTTGATATCATTTTTCTAATAAAGTAGAAACCAGTGAGAAAGTGATGGGTATTGATTGGTGTCAGCTTCAATAAATACATGTCCAGCTCCCCCACTGCACAAGATCATTCAGAATCCTGCAAGTCCAAGGCAATTGTTGAGGACTCATGAGGGCTTCCAGGGCACCACAGCAAAGAGGAATCTTTATTGACTGTGGTACTTTCATGTCTTATTTCATAACTGAGTAGCACTGTTGTTGGACAAGTAAACGCTGTTTTCTATGACTTTGAAAAACATTCTTTTTCAGCACTGATTTATGGTCTCAGATCTGGTTGAGCAGGTACAATAGGTGAACTGAGGGAGACTGTTTTTGTGGGACTTGTGTTGCTGAGGAGACAGGTAGGAAGTTGCTCTTGGGGAACAATAGTCTGGTGAAGAGACAGACCCTGACACCCGACATGTGCCTTCTTCAGCTGCCAAAAATATTACTTTTCCCTCCAGCCTTGCTCCCCCTTTGCTACAAATGTCACTTTATTCCTTTAAAGTAAGTTCAGTTAAAGTTAACTTTGCTGTTTATCTTTGTAGTCTTTTCTTTTTGGAGCAATGGGAAAATATAAAGCATTTCTATGTTGATACACTGAAGAAATAATATTTTCTTGCTCAGCAAGAACTGAAAGTGGATGGAGTCTATTCTGACTTCAAATGAGGGAACCATGTTATTACTTCTGTTAGCACAATGCATTAATAATTAATATTATCAGAGTTTGTATGATCTATTACCTGAACATTTAGGTTTTTGGAAGAATAAAGAAGATGAATATAATCATGGACATCTTTTTACCTCCTGGTTCCCAAAATGGAACATAAACTGTGGTGTTGCAGCTGATGATTTGTGGAAGGTATTTGTATTTCTGTTTTTTTCCCTATGATTGTTTTTCAGCTGATCACAGGTATCTTTACAATCAGGTAAACTAGGAGTGGCTTTGTTAGCCAGTTCTTAACCAGGTGGAAACAAGTGATAGAGTTCATCCTGTCCAGTATTTGGATAAAACCTATAATTCATTGCAGGAACTTGGATCTGGAGTGACTCTGTTTTTACCAGTTTTAGAGAGAATGTGTTAATTACGGGAAGCCTTTGCTTTGTATGTCAGCGTTGCTTTTAGTTAACTTCTTGGTTACTTTAGCAATTGCTTTTTAAGGTAATTTGAAAGAGGTTTTTTTTTTTTGGTGTTGGCTTTAACATTTCCATTTGTTACTATGCAAAAGTAACAGGCTAGAGGCTAAATGGTCTTTAAATGCTGTTTCAGTTCCAGAGGCAGAAACTACTTGGAACTTTGGAACAGCTGTCTACTTTAATCCTTAACAGTATTCAGTATTTCTCTAACATCCATTGACTTGTCTAGTCCTCTTAGCTTCCAACTGGGATAAAACCATTTAAAGAGAATTTAACTAAATTTGAAAAAAAACCCCTTAATATCTCAATTTTCTGCAGTTTCTGATAGTTTTCTAATGTTTGACATCATTTAAAAACATTTAATAGATATGTTAACTATCAAGAGAGTTGTTCATCCATAAACCCTCCATTCTCCTTTGTACCTTGTTAAAATACACAGTTCTCTTATTTTGGCATTATTACATATAAGTATATCCATACATGTGTGCATATATATATATATGTGTAAATAAGAGGCTTCTCACTTGGCATTGTGCATTTTCTTTTTAAAATCTGATTTCATTCTCTGTATTAAGAGCAGAGCAGTCATTACTATTAAAGCAATTTTATAGCACTCTGCAAAGGGAATATAAATGCAGTTTCTGACCACTTTAAGCCTTATTTGCATGAAGATGATATCTTTAATTCAGGAGATAAATTCCTTGCTACCTAAATCTTGAAAGGCTTTTATTTTGAGGTGGGTCTGATTTGTCCCTATAGGACAGTTGTTTGCTGCCTGCCAAGGAGCACTACATCCTACCAGCTACATCTCATTTAGTAGAAAAATGACTTGAGTTTGATCAGGCTACAAGCCAATTTGAAGGGCAAGCCAGTCAGTGCTGAGTACAGCTTGTTTATCAATAATATGTGAATAATCCAACAAAAAGATGATCATTCCTTTGGTAACAGCTCAAAGTAGAATTGGTAGAAAGGTAGATGGTAGAAAGAGGAAATGGAAACTCATTTTAGTCTTGGCACTTACAGTTGAGTTGGGTGAAATTTTTTATTGGTGATAAAAAATCCTGAATTTTTCACTGAACTTCACATCAATAAAGAAGGAAAAATCCTAAAAATGTAGACAAGTTTCATGACTGCATTCCAAACCATCTCCCTTTTGTCCCTTGAGGTATCTTATAATTTTAAATGATTCTCTGCATTGAGACTTGAAGTGCTTGATTTCGTACCAAAGGAGTAAAACTTGATTTCAGATGAACTGAAATGTTTTGTTTGTTTATTCATTTTTTTAAAAGTTCAGTATTCAAGTCCATTTGACCTGAAAGGAATTAAAAATACTTTGGACCTGCCAGAAAACTAAATAAATGCATGTTGACCTGTTCTAATCCCTCTAAAGCTCCCAGATATTAATGCTAAATTTATCTTGAGAAAGGAACATTAAAGCCCTGCCTGCAGGTGCTGGGGAGATGGTTTGCCTGGCAAACCTTGGCATTTGTCCCTGTGTTCCCTGAAGCTCAGGGGCTGTTCTCAGGACACAGCTTACAGGGATGGGGAGTGGGATGTGGCAGGAAGCCCTGACTTTGCTTTCCTAGGGCCAGTGGGGAAGTGCAGCAGGAAAACCAATGGTGATTTCTTTTCAGCTTCCTCTTTTGTATTTGTGTTCTCACAACTTCTGTCTCTAAATTTGTCCTTTTCCCCAGAGGGTTTTGTTATCCTTGCACCCATTCATCTTCTTTGCTTCCTCCCTACCTTCCTTTCCCCTCTCTTCAGCCCCAGTCCATGCTATGAAGAGGACTGCTCATTTAAAGCATCTCTTCTCTGTGTCATTGCCAGGACCCATCTCCCACCCACTCACCACAACAGAAGGGCAGCATTTCACAGTTTTCCTTTTCTAGGGCTTGACAAATTCAGAGCTCTTGTACAAATAACAAAAGAAGCCTTTGCCCTTGATTTTGAAATGCCTTGGGACTAAACCTCATGCACTTTCACTGGAGCAGAGACTGAGTCTCTCTTTCAGGATTTTTTTACTGTCATTTTTAAGTTTAAGAAATTCCTGCATCCTCCAAGTGAATTTTGTCTTTCCTGCAGTCTCTAATCAATTGCAGCTGCGTTTGTTAGTCCAGAAGCTCCAAGCAGATTTAGAAGCAAGGATTTTTTCAAAACATAGGTAAAATTATAACTCCTTCTCGCTCAGTTATAAATCCTGCCAGCATAAGTTGCCAAGGCATCATGTATTGCCCTGCCTTTGTTCAGACTGTCCAGATGAGGTTTTCTTCTTGTAATACTCAATTTAACCTCTTTATTTTTGTCTGTCTGACTGCTGATTTATTGCAAAATTTTTTGAGATGTACAAGAAATCTGTTGAGCTCAATGATATTGCAAAATGCAGACATTTTTTACCTTAGAATTTGGGAAGATTTCTTCCTATGCTTTTCTTCACAAGGTGAAATGAGCAGACTGTTTACTTTGTCTAATTAAAAGATCATTATGATTATATAGGAAACAGGAACTGTTTGCATTGTCATTTTTGCTGTATGTTATTTACACTGATGAGTTTTCTATTCTACTTGACATTGAGAACATTTAATTTTATAATTTACAACTTTGTGCTACTTTATAACTGAGGAAGGTGCTGCCCTTTTAAAAGGAGGGAATAATTCTGCTTTGAGCTGTTACCAAAAGACAAGGCTTGAGTTTATGGCTAAAAAGTATAGGAAAGATACATATTTGCTTCAGTCATTATTTTTCAGTAATATTTCCAGTGATGTATGGTTATTTTATGTATTTCTTTGCTTTTTCTCCCTCATCTCACTTTCCTGCCCTGGCTAGGAATTTTTTTGTTACCTGTGTGGTTTTAGTGTTATTTTCTTGAACTGTAATTCAACCTCATTTCCCTTTCTTGTGGAATACTTGGCTTATGAAAAGACAACTGCCATCCCATATAATCTGTTGTTATTCAGGTCCTGTACCATGGCTTGGCATTTCATTCTGTTAAAAATGCAAGTGGGATTGTTAGACATGTCACCTACAAAGCCAGGGGGTCAGCTTGGCAGCTTACTTAATGTGCTAATTTGCTGTAATTTAATCATGCTTGGAATATGGATTGGACATCTGAGTATCTTGGTGGCAGACTTGGGCTCAAACAGCCCATAAACACTTCGTTAAAACCTGGTCAGGAAAAGCGAGTTGTGGTCAGCTCCTGATCCTTTGCCTTTGGGACTTCAGGTGGGGCTCGTAGGACTCTGTGGAGCTGTGGCTCCATGCCCAGTGCCTGTGAACTCTGCAGTTTCATTAATTATGCATTAGCTGCAAATGAGATTGAGCGTGTGGAGCTCCTTTAGTAGCTCTCTGTGAGCGATGCAGAGCAAAGCCTGCTTTGCACAGTGAGCACACCAGGGCTTGGGAGGGACATGGCCCTTGTCCCAGGCCAGATGTGGGCTCTCAGAGTGACTGGGGTGAGGTAAATCAGGCACCTTGTTTTGCAAGTCACAGGCTCTGCAGAACAGGCCAGCTTACAATGACTTGCCAAAATATTTGCCAGATAGCACTTTTCAGATGCAATCAATTAAGTCAGTGAAACTTTGAAGTTGGCCTGTAAATTAGTTTTCTAGAGTAGCTTTCTTTGCCCCTTTTTGAGCTTACGTTTAAACACTAAGTTTGGACGTCTTGCTCATGCATTATTTGGTGCTAAACTGTGAAACCTGTGTTTGCATTAGTAAGGCTGATAGCTGAAAATTTTCCAAAGGATAAGTTTCGCTGTTGGAAAAATTTTGTGTTCAATTCTCAGAGAGCTCCATTTCAACCAGGTCACACAGATTGGTTTCCTGGCTGGTTTGCCATTTCTTTCATTTCCCCTTTTTGGCTATTATGTTGTAAGACAAAAATTAAAATTTTAACACACCATGTTTCACCATTAAAAAAATGAAGAAGTTTTAGCCTGGGGTATTCTATTACCTTGCTCTCACTTAATCTTCTGACAGTGCAATTATCTCTCATCTTTATGTTATTCTTTGTGTGACTCTGGCCCTGATGAGATCAATTTAGTTTTCAACTTCTCTTTTTAGTATTGTGATATCTTTTCTCTTTGTTGTGATATGCCAGAAAAGGTCTCCCTGGCAACACCTAGCTGTGGTTACTCTTAGTGCCTCTGGCCTGGCCACTTGCTACTGTGTCCACCACCTGGCCATTTTTACTGCACTAATTGGTTTATCCTTTGGAAAGACCTTTATAATTTTTTTTTCCTCTTTTTTTTTAGGTTCATCTCTGTTTTTCTTTATAACCCTGGTTCTCTGATCTAGGTTTAGATTGCATGTTAAGAAAAAACTCTTCCCTGTGAAGGTGGTGAGCCCCTGGCACAGGTTGCCCAGAGGAGCTGTGGCTGCCCCATCCCTGGAAGTGTTCAAGGCCAGGCTGGGTGGGGCGTGGAAAAACCTGGCATGGTGGAAGGTGTCCCTGCCCATGGCAGGGTGGTGGAATGGGATGAGCTTTAAGGTCTCTCTCAACCCAAACCATTTTGTGAATTTATGACTCAGGTGGGCGCTCGAGCATGTCCAAAGTTTCAACGTCACTGTGCTGTTGCAAAGGTGACAAGAAAAAAAAAGGAACATTGCTTGTATCTGTGTGTTTGCAAGAATGTGCATTCACTCTGCAGATGGGGGACAATTGTTCAAGGAGTTTACAATAATTGCTCTCTATATGAAATACTGTTAAATACTTTGAACTGCTGATTTCATATGCCAGGACCAGATCATTGCAGCAGGAATTCAGTTGTTTTATCTGCTGGCCTTCATGCAGCTGAAGTCTGAGACCTGTTTTTGGAGAGCCCAGTCCAACTTACCCCAACAGCTGTGGCAAACTCCCTCTGGCCAGATGAGAGGTGGAGCAGGCTCTGTGTTAACAACTGATTTGACCAGAAACAGCATTACCATAACTCAGAGGCAGGGAGCTTGTAATGAGATTATATGGCCAGCAAGGCACACAGCCTGAAAGTTCCTTTTAAATGGCTGCTTTTTTGCACATCAGGGCAGGACAACAATTTGTAAAGTTGGAGAGGATTCCTGGTGCATACCCAGCCTTTAGTTTAGTGTGGTCTTACTTTTGGTTTATGTAAAAATGTGTGAGAGGAAGAATTTGGTACCACTCCTCAAGAGAATTCTGCTGGAGTGATTGCTCTTGTTAAGGATTTACCAAGTAGCAGCAATTGTTAACCTGTGGTTCAAGAAATCACAGGAATCCCATGAAATTGAGCTCCAAGTTAAAATTATGTTGAGGCAGTGTCCTCCTGGAGATGCCTTTTAAACAGGGCTGACTTGGTATCATGTACCCAGTGCCCTCTGTGGATTTACACTTGTTTAGGCTGTTTCCAATTTGCTTTCACCTCACAGAAGCTCTCTCCCATTTTAATTCTCTGCTGGCATTACCCAGTTTTCTTAGGAGTGATCTATAGCAGAAGGGTCCAAATTCAGACTGTAGTATGGGAAAGAGATTTATAAATTATGAAACACCAATGTAGCTGAGCAGGATGGTTAGGGGGAGAAGAAAGAGAAGTAGAGGACATTTGGAAAACAAAGCAGAGAGCACAGGAAGGTGAGCATGGCTGCAAAACCAGCAGAAATGTTTTAAAAGAAATTAAAAATCAGAGAAACTATTGAATAAGAAATGAATGTAACACAACATGGTTGTGTGCAACTGTAATGAAAAACAAATTCCCAATGAAGGAACTTAAAAATGGGAGAATAAATCACTAGGGGATAAAACAGTTTGATGGCTGTTCGTTGTTGACTCCAACCTCCATGAGTTGGGCTTCAATTTACCATGGAAGACAAATGAGAGTTTTGGTAAAATGCATGAACAGGCGAATTGGAGGCTAATTAGGGAATCAGTTGAGTGCAGAGGACTGACACAAGAGAAACCCATAGGATCCAAGTGTCAGGGAGCACTGGTGAAAGATGGCTCATGATTTAAGGTGCAATTCCCAGAAGAGCAGTTCTCTGTCAAGCTGTCAGCAGGGTTTGGTGCTTTTCCAGAGGTGCAGATGTACTTGAGCACTGGGGGCCTGAAGCAAGTCCACCCTGCCTGCTTCTGCTTCCCTTCCACGCAGCCTGTTCCTCCTGCATTTGCAGCACTGAGGGATGGATGGGCTGATGCCTGCTCTGGGATTGTAGTCCCAGGCTTGGAGTGGCACTGCCACCAGCTGTGGTGCAGCTGAGCAGGGCTGGGTTCCCAGGCTCCTGTGCTGTCACAGATGGATCTGCCACCACAGCAGAGCTCCAGCTGTGCCTCACAGGTGCTCAGTCTGAGTCACCGGGGTGAAAAACATAAAAACATCAATACAGAAGCTGGTGGTTTGCAGCAAGGAATGGGAAGCTGTGAGTTCCTTCAGCAATGCGTCCCAGGAATGGAGATGAGTGGCAAAGCAGCAGATCAGAAGCGCTGATCCTCGCGTGGCTGCAGAGAAGGTGCTCTGCAGTCGGCTCAGGCGTTCGTCTGCTCCCACACTGACAGATGAAGTGTCCACACAAGCAAACCAGCTGCATTTCAATGGTGGCTGGCTGGTCTGAATGCTGCACACTCGGGTTTGAAATGAAATTCCAGCTTGTTGCTGTGCTGACAAGCCACAGATGATGGCTGTGAACATGACACACAGTTCAGTCTCCCAGCTGCTCATCCTGGTCTCTGCTCTGGGCTTGCCAGAAAGTTCCCTTCTCCCTATCAGAAAGAGAAGATAAAATATTAGAAGCTGCTTTATTAGGAAAAAATTGTTACTGTGAGATTGGGGAATCCTAAGGCTGGTACTGTTAAAGTCCAGTTGTTTCATAAGGACTGTAGGTGTGGCTCCATTTTCCTGAGCCTTTTTGAAAGGGGTCATGAAAAAACCAAAACAAGATCATGAGCCAGCAACTGTGGATTTGGTGGATGTCCTAAAGGGAGTGACAGAAAACACAGGGAAAGGAGGTTTTTAAGGCAGGCAGTGTGTTCATGCTTCAGTAATTCAGAGCATCTGTTTGAGCTTTGCCTGCCATGATGGGTGAGGCAGAATCAGGAGATGTCATATAATTGGGTTTCCATAAAGAACATGATATCAAACATTCATGAGCAAGGCAAAAATTCCCAGAAAATAAGGTGGTGTCATCCCAAACTGTTGCAGATGGAGAATTCCTCTGAAGACATGCAAAGGCAACACTATTTGACAACTTGAGCACTTTTTATTCCTTCTCTGGAAGATGGTCTGCAGTGATAGGAGAAAATTACTGAAATATCCCTGAGTTTTTAGCTGGCTTTAGAAAAAAAGAGGTGGGTTGAGGGATTTTTGGTTGAACTGCTGGAGTTACACTGCCGTCATTCGATTTATTCTGAATGAGCAGCAAAAGAGAGAGATAGAAGCTTGTCTGTGAGTGGTTAATTTTCACAAATTCACAAATGTGAATTTTTCCTAGCAGTAGCAAGAGGGTTTCAACACAACTGTTGTGAAGCTCTGCAAATGACAAGTGTCTGCTCTTGGGAGATGGAGAACAAAGTTGGCACCAATAATTAGTGGCTGATTTGGCAAAAGTTGACACTGGGGGAGAGGTCTTGGGATGATTTAGTAAAACAGTGCAGTTTGAGATTACTTTTGTGATGTTACTCTGCAAAGTGCAGGGGTGATCAGAAGGAATGCAATGTGGAAAATGTGAAGGAGGAATTTGGTGTCTTATTTAGTTCTTTGTGCTTTCTCTGGAGCTTTTCTAGCATATTGTTAGCAGTACAATGATACAGCAAAGTTACTGACGTTAACTAAAGAAGGCTGAGATGCCAAAACACCACAAATTTTTCATTTACTACATATGGAACTTTGTTTCTCTTCCTCTTTGCTAAGATACGGGTATTAATTTCACTTGGATGTAACGGTCATTTAGGAGCAAATCCAACATGGGAATAGCATTGCATGGTCCAGCAGATCCAGCAATTCATCATCCAAGAGCCTGAGAGGCAGAGCAGCACTGGAGGAGGACTCCATGGGGTTTGTGGTCAGGGGTGTGTGGAGGAATCCCTGCCTGTCCGGGGACAGCCTCTGGGAAACAGCACTGGGTGGAAAGTTGGGATATGAACCAGAAATCTTGCAGCTACTGTTGCAAATGTTCTGAGCTGTGTTTCTGGCCTTGGGATGATTCCAGCACCATCTGAAGCCAGTGTGGCTTTCCCTCTGCTGGGAAGCACGTGGGGTTGGTGCCTCAGGGGTACCAGTGCTCAACGCTGGGCATTTTGTCCTGAGGGGAGCAGTTGAGGGGTGGAGGTAATTGTGTATGTGTGGAATTTTTATGCTCCCAAGAAAATTTCAAGTGGTTGGTTGGCACCTACTGGCAGTGAGATGACTTCCAGGGAATCTCCTGATAACTTTTCTCAGGAGTTGGCAGGACTGTAGGGACTAGAGTGTGACAGTGATGAAGTGAGCAGCTAAGAGGGAGGACAGGCAGTTTTCACTGCAGGTTGGTAGGATCACATTTTGCCTCTGGCTGATTTACTCACAGCAGGAATAAAGGTACCATGCCAGGAGTTAGTTTGACACATAAGGGAGGGAAATGAAAGCACAAAAGCTCAAGATACCTTGACAGCCAATCACCCACCAAAATAACAGCCCCCCAGCCAGCAGAGCTTCATGTCCACAACTTCAGTGCATAGCTGAGGCACTGCTGTTCTGCAGTAGCAGCTCTGATAGCTTTGCCTTGCTGCTGATTGCTTTTGCTTTTTATGCACAACAGAGAGAAGACATGACCTGCAACCCCTGCCAGCCTAGGCTTACTTTTCTACAGAGCTTTTAAGATTTATGGTCATATTTTACGGAACTGTGATTTGTCTTATAGATCATGAATATATGATTGCCCCATGATCCCATAGCAAGTCTTCTCTCTGATGGCTTGGCCATTGCTTCTGAGCTTATTAGAAAGGATATTTTAACACTGAAGTTTTCCTGGTGGAGTAAACCACAAGGCTGGGCTGGAGCTGGCTGCTTGGCAGGTCTGGAGCCTGATAAAGAGCTGCCTCCAGTGCTGCCAGGCCAGGCTTGTTTGCCCTCCATGGTACACCTGGGAGTGACAGGTGGGCTCTTCCTGAGGAATGAATTCTCATGCTGGATCATGGATTCTGACCAGCCCAATTTTAAAAGCTTGTGATCCCAGGAGCAATAGCTGCTGGGAGCCCTGATGCTGGCAATGAGAACATGGTGGTTGTGCTTGTTAGCTACATTAAATGCTGCTGTTTGGGGAGAAGGACACTGGGGCTCCATGGGGATGTTGGACCACCATGTGGGACCTGCTCTCTGTCCCCTGGGCAAGGGGAGCCCTGCCAGTGCTGTGCAAAGGAGATCCCTGCAGCTGTGGATCTCAGGACAAGCATGTCCCTGAAGCTTGCTGGAAACTGGCAGGATGCTGTGTCTTTCAGGGGCTATCCTTTGCCTGGAGGTCTCTTCAAGGAGAGCAGAGACCAGCTTCTCACCACACAAGGCACAGCCTGGGGCCCAGGGCAGTAAGGATTGCTCCATGGGGATTGGACATGCCTGGTGTGTGTCCCTCCTGGCAGCTGGAGGCTGTGCAGGTTGGCGTGTTGTTGTCACCTCAGTGGGGAGCTGAGGGGACTCTGCTCAGGCTGCACATTGCCCAGGACCTGCTGACACAGCAGCCTGAGGCAGCAAAGTTCAGGCAAGAGCACAGATGTTCTTGTAGTGAGCCCAGTGATCTGGTGACTCATTCCCTTCCCAAACAGTCACCTTTGATGTGAAAACTTCAAAAAATGGAAATGGAGAATCCACTTTTGTAATATTTCCAAGAGCTGTTTCTCATTTCTGGTTTGAAGGTGATGGCTTGGGCTTCCTCCCTTTGCTTCCTATTATATTTCTGTGAATGAAGCATTGGGACCTTTACTCAACCCACAGCCCTCTCTGCACCTTTGCTGACCTCTCTAAGTGAATCTTTCCTGACATTTGCTAAAATCAAGGGGTTCTCGATGGTGATTCTAGTCTCTTGTAATGCTAATGGTAATAATGATATGAATGCTAATCATGGTTATTCTGCAGGAAGAAATGACAAAATTCCATATTTTTATGTTAATTTTTAGGAGGTAAGTGCCACATTAAGCATGTCCATCCTGTCAGGGAACATGCTTTTCATATCACAGGAACTGTTAGAAATCAATGGTAATGAAGGAGACAACTGTTGTGCCTGGGGGTTGGTCTTTGACATGCAGTAATGGAAAGTGACATGGAAAATTTGGAATGAAGGATGAAAAGCTGTTAAAAATTGTGGATGTAGCTATAAATTAATTAATCTCGTATCTAAAATGTGGTGCTGAGCTGTAATGATAAATAGGATCCATGCCACTACTGTTGGATTGCATGTGTGTAACTAGGAAAGGACTTAAAGGGTTGAGGCCAGGGGGACTGGTTTGGTGGTACCTGCATGGATAGCAAAAGGCTGTACCGGCAGCTGCATTTACCTTGAAATAGGAGTCTGTGGGCAGATCAGATTATAAGGTATGTGTCTATCTTTAACTGTTCTAAATAGAGGCTATCCTGGGTAGCACAGGATCCCTGGACAGTATTTCTGTTAGAAGTACTTTTAAGCAACAAGTATTGTACTGCAAACAGTTCCGTTCTTCTCATCAAGACATTGGTATGACTTGCTGTTCTTTTGGGCCAGTATTACTTTGTAGAAAGTACTGCTTTTACTTTGCAGAATAAAAAACGTTTCTGGTCATATTTCTCTCTCATTTAGGTAGTTTTTAATTGACATTTCATGAAACTAATGCTGTTATATAACACTCAGAACATAACAAATGCTGCTACTTCAAATTTATCTGAGCAGAAACCTGAAGCTCTCCTGACTGGTAACTTGTTTGTCTATTTGATTTCAGGCTCCAACCTCACTGTTTTGGACAATCTGGGCAGTGTGCTGGGCCTCGTGGAGGAGCAGGTGCAGAGGTCGAGGCAGCGCCGTCGAAGGCACGCGACAGAGGACGATTACAACATCGAAGTCCTCCTGGGGGTTGATGACTCAGTTGTTCAGTTCCATGGGAAAGAACATGTTCAGAAGTACCTGCTGACCTTGATGAACATTGTGAGTACAGCCCTGCTAGCTGCCCTGTGGGAAGGCTCTGAAAGGGCTGGGAATGTAGGTTGGGTAAACCATTTGAATAAGACGTAACAGATTTTTTCTTGTGGCAAGAAATAAAATAACTCTAGGAGGGAAATCCAGGCCACTTTCAGAAAATCCAATAGGGAAGAAGCAAAAAAAAAAAAAAAAAAAAAAAAAAAAAAAAAAAAAAAAAAAAAAAAAAAAAAAAAAAAAAAAAAAAAAAA
>VZUI01052966.1:0-12427 GCA_013401135.1 Cettia cetti
GATCTGCTGGAGGGCAGGAAGGCTCTGCAGAGGGATCTGCACAGGCTGGATCATGGCCTGAGGCCCATGGTGTGAGGCTCAACAAGGCCCAGTGCCGGGTCCTGCCCTTGGGTCACAACAGCCCCAGGCAGCTCCACAGGCTGGGGCAGAGGGGCTGGAAAGGAGCTGGGGGAGCTGTGACAGCAGCTGGACATGAGCCAGGCTGTGCCCAGGTGGCCAAGAAGGACAATGGCATCCTGGCCTGGAGCAGCAATGGTGTGGCAGCAGGAGCAGGGCAGGGATTGTCCCCTGTGCTGGGCACTGCTGAGGACACACCTCAAATCCTGTGTTTAGTTTTGGGCCCTTCACAAGGATGACTTTGAGGTGCTGGAGTAAGTCCAGAGAACACTAGCAGAGCTGGTGAAGGGTCTGGAGCACAAGTCCTGTGAGGAGTGGCTGAGGGAGCTGGCCATGTTTGGCCCTGAGAAAAGGAGCCTCAGGGAGTCTTTGTTTCTCTCTACAAGTACCTGAAAGAAAAGTATACCCAGGTGGGGGTCAGTCTTTTCTCCCAAGTAACAAGGAATCTGTGGAGATAAAAAGGCCTCAGGCTGTGGTAAGAGAGGTTTAGATCAGACATTAGGAAAAATTTCTTCCCTGAAACCATTGCAAGCATTGGAACAGGTTGCCCAAGACAGTTGAATCACCATCCCTGGGAGTATTTAAAAGATGTGTGGATATGGTTCTTGGGAAGTGGTTCACTGGTGGGCTTAGCACTGCTGGGTTAAAGGTTGGACTTGCTGATCTTAACAGTCTTTTCCAACCTGAATAATTCCATGGTTCTCTGATTTTGTTTTGTAGATCTGCTGACCAAGAAGAGACTTCTGTTCTCCCCCTTCTTGATGCAGGCTTTGATAGGGTATGTATAAATTGCCTACGTAATATAGAACACATAGCAACTTCATAAATTACACACATTTCTGCTTCCTCAGACTGAAAATTACACAATCCTCTTCTGTCAGAAATTTATTGTTAAGAAACCAGTGGCAGTTAATTTACTTTCCTTGTCAAGAGTGTATTCTAGAAGCATATGAAACTAAAAGCTCTGTGATCTAGCCAGTCCATACAGAACAGCAGCTGTACTGAGATTACTTTGTGTGGTCTGGCTGGGTGTTGTTTATGACTGCACTAAGAACAAGGGTGGGAGACTGATTAGCATTATCACAGCATGCTGACTTGTCACCCAGACCTCTCTGTGTGTCTGAGGGCGCTGGGATTTCTCTTCTAAAGGAGCTGCAAACCTGGTCCAGCTTGGGTTGTGAAGAAGAAATTTTTTTCCCCATTATGTCTGTTATGTTGGTTTTCACCAGTTCTCAGTACAGAGTTAGACACACTCCTGTACAAGCAGCAGAAAGGAAGATAACTGTTCATACTGTTTCTCAAAGGGCTTTGTAGGAGAGAGCAGAAAGGCAGGAGTTCTCATCTCTAAAAATCTAGGTTGGTTACCATCTCTCGATCTTTGTGTGAGTGGCTTTGGATGGATATTAATGTTATGTTACTCTAAAATAAACCAGCTGTATTTTTTAAGTTAGCCATTCATAAGGAAGGATGTGTTCCTAAGCAACAGAACCACATCTGATGTTAGAATTAACTGAATTTTTTTTTGCTTAAATATGCTTGTATTTAGGAAAATTACCTGTAGTAAGGAAAATCAGGGAAGAGATGGAATTAATCCAGGCAAAATCTCATTCTCCTATGCTCATACTTGAGTCCAGTGTCTGAGCTAACTCACACTCAGCCCAAGCTTGTTTATACAGCAGAACATGAACCAGAATTACCATTTTCAGATCATCTCCCAAGAAAAGAGGCATAAGGTCTTCCCTCTACTGCAAGGGTATTGTGGGGCTAAAGCATTTCTGAAGCACTTAGATGCTCTGAAAATTAGAAATGTGAGTCTAAGAGAAAGGTCAGCCGAAGAGTGCTGGTGCTTTATTAGTGTAGTTTCTCTCTCTCTCTGGCTTTAATATTTTTCAAAGAAAAGTTTATTACTTCTCAGGTCTAGTGTTTTATTTGAACACAATGCAGGGCAATGTGTTTTGTGAGCTAGATTAAAACTGTAGGTGTAGTATTGAGTAAAGTCAGAGGAGACTCTGTGGCTGTGAGATGTGGCTCAGTGGTACTCTGCCTTGGAAAGAAAAATCTTTTTGCACCTGACAGCTGTGCTAACTTCTCTCTCTTGCTGTCCCAAATTTATCAGAGAGCTTGCATAATGTAATAATTCCCTATTGGAATTATTTTCAAGAGTTTAAAACACATCTGATGTCAAAGTTTCTATTTTTGCTGTGGGGTGGACATAGGAATTATTTCTGCTTGGATGGGGATCAGTAGGACTAAATCCATTACCACACAAAGATTTAAAAATACCCCTCTTCAAACAGAGAGGTAGTATTTGTGGGGAATTTCTTCCTCAGCAGCAAAAATGAAATTTATTTTTGGAAAATGGTACCTATTTAAATCATAAGTTTTTCTTTATGCTGACTTACTTTGGTTTTTCCACCTTCTTCTCAAAAAAAGTCTTTGTTATTACATCTGATTTTCTCTCTATATCATTAAAAGCTTTTGTGTTTGTGAATTAATGCTGTTGCTAATCCAGTACATTATTTATGCTGATTTTTTTCCTCTCAGCATCATAAATCTAATAGTGGTGGCCTACTTAGGATGGGGTAATTTGAATACATGATTTAGCTTCCTGACTGATTTTAGATATTATTTAAATCAGCAAACAGGAGATATTAATGTTTCCAGTTACTGAATTACAACCTTGTCTTGTATTTTGAACTTCTTTTCATAAACAAATATTGATTCTCAATGCCAGATACTACTTAAACTTTCTGGATTGGAATAAAACAAGTCTTTAATATTAAAATTGATTTTTACTGCTAAGCAAAAAGAAGGATGCATTTCTGCTAGTTTATAGCTCTACAGTGGCTTGTACTAAGTTCTGTATAGAACAGTGGAATCCCATTATAATGAAGTAAAAAATAATTTAGAAGTATGTGTTATTTAAAGCAAAATGTGCTGCAGAAATATGAAACTTTTTTAAAAGAAAGTGTTTTGTCTGCCTTCTAATAGCTGAGAGTTCAGAGATCTTCTTTTATTGTGTCATATTAGAAGAACAGATTAGAAAAAGAAATGTTTGTTATTTTCATGTCCCAGTTGATTTCTCAGTTTTGAGTCAGCATCAGTGAATGACCAGCATCAGCACTATAAACTTAGATAAAGTGATTCTGTACATCTGCAGAAGACTGTACAACAGTTAAGAGCATGGTTAGCACTTTGATAAGCTGCAATTCTTGATTCTTAGCAAAAGATCTGTGCCAAGAATTTTGTCAGTGAACAGCGGTGCTTAATTTTTTTCAGTAAATTTCAATTTTTTTCAGTAAAACTCACTACTATAAAATTCAGTTTATAAAGAGTCTTAGTATATTTTAGTAAGTCTATTTTATAAAATAGGTTGCCATCATGGATATAATTTTAATCATAAATTTATCATGGATAAATTTTATATTATTGATAGATTTGTTCTTATTGTTTTAAATTTAGCACAAATGTATTTGAATATTTAAAAGAGCACCCTAAAACTGAAAATCTAAATCTGCACTGCTGTAGAAGAGCAGTTAGCTTGCAGGCAGTTTAATATGCAAAACCACATTATTTGCACCTTTGCTTCTGCCGGCTTGATACTGTACCTTTTGTGATCCCGTGCATTCTGTAGTGTGTGAAGTGAAAGTTACAGAAATATCTTAAGATCTCAACATTAAGGAGTGGAACAGACCCATGCCAAAAGTTGCATTTAATTTTACTTGTATGTTTTGCTCACAACTTGAAATTAAGCCACTCATCTCCAAAACAGAGTTTTTCATACAGGCCAGAAGCACGGAGTTCTTGAAAGTTATTTTTGGAGGTTTGCACACTACTCTGGACTGTGCATGCAGCTGTGCTGTGAGAACTAGTGACAACACAAGGCATTTGCTGTGATAACTAAAGTCAGTGCATGTGATTGATCAATAAACTTTACTTAAGTCAGAGAATCTACTTCTTTTGTAGCAACATAAAATTTCTGATTTCAGCAGGGGCAAGCACAAGGCCTTTCAGACCTAACAGAGATAACATTCTCTCCTGTCTGGGGTAAAAGTTTTCTTTGCTGTTTTTATCAAGCTTCTTACTTTGTATACTTCTGTGCACTCCTGAATTCAGTGACAGCTCAGTGAGATTACTTGTGAAGTTACTTCACTTTCAGAGCTTTAGCTGCAATATTTGCTTAGAAACAAGTGCCAAATATATTTTTCTTTCTTTTTCTTTTTAGCATGTATGTTTTATGTCTCTAAGGTTTTCCATTTCCATTCTGAATTAAGGATTGATGTTCAAAATAAAGCATCAAGTCAATACTGGCTTTGTGTGAGACTGTTTTTGAGGGGTTTTTAGAGTATCTGTTGGGTTGCTAAAACCAAATGGGAAAATCCAGTAAAGGATTTAGCATATTTTTATATTTGCTTTGTATTTAGATATTTGTGTTGTCTTAAAAACTAGGAAAAGATTATTACTCTCAACACAAAAGGTACAACAAAAGCTTTTATCTACCAGAAAAGAAAGTATGATTGGGGTTGGAGGGGACCTCTAGGGGTCATCTTGCCCAACCTCCCTGCTCAAAGTAGAGCCCCTTAAAGCAAGTTGTGCACGACCATGCCACACAGCTTCTGAACGTCTCCAAGGAGGGGAGATTCTGCAATCTCTCTGGGCAACCTGTGCCCAGGTCACCCTCACAGTAAATAAAAGTATTGCCTGATGTTCAGGCTTCCTGAAACTCCTTTGCTTCTGTTTGTGCCCATTGCCTCTGGTCCTGTCACTGGGCACCACTGGAAAGAAGCTGGCTCTGTCTTCTTACAGTCTCCCTTCAGATATTGATGTACCTTGGTATGTTCTCCACTTCAACATTCTCCTTTCCAGGCTGGAAAGTTGCAGCTCCCTTGGCCTGTCTCACAGCAGAGGTGCTTAATCACCCTATGGACCTTGGCTGGCCTCATGCCAGCTCTCTTTAAAAAGTTAAAGTTTTAGCTGCAGAAACTGAAATAACAGTTTGTTTTCATGCACTATTTTCATGCATTCTTGATTTGTCTTCCAGCAATTCATGGAGAACAGCAGTGTAACTGCCTGTTACAACGAACTGGTGCAGATAGAACACGGGGAAGTGCGATCTCAGTTCAAATTACGGTAGGTGGAAGTGTGAGAAACTGCAAACATCAACCTCTTGATCTAAATAATTGTGTCATGTTACTCTCTGCCTCTTCCCAGCTATGCATGTGTGTGCCTTGTATCTGTAAGTTAACTTATATACGACACTTTTATATTTTCTCCTCCTGTTATTTTGTAAAGGACGAACGCAGTGCTTTAGTAACTGGTACTCTGAGAAATCTTGGTCAGTGTAGGTGTGGGCTGCAAATTTACATGATGGTAAAACTTTACAAAGTCATTCTTGATCTCTTGAGCCTTACATATTCAAAGGCTTGAGTTGAATGCAATCTTGATTCAGCTCTGAGATTTTATCTTCTTGCTTGGCCAAGGCTTGGCAGGCCAGGAGCACAGTGAGAAGTTAAATGATCATTCCTGCAGGCACTTTTCCTTTAATGTGCCTAATTCTATATTTAAAATAGGTGCTTTTGCATGTATGTAGATATTTTTGCAATGCAGCCATATAAAACTATAGGAAAGAAATGCAGAGAAGGGGCTGTTCTCTCTCTGGCATAAATTAGTTCCAGTTCCATCTACAGAAAATACTATCACTTTTCCATAGGTTTCAGTGTCTTTGTTTAAGAAGTTGATTTTTTCAAAGATTTTCTTTGCAAACTGATACCAAAGTTCGTATTTTAAGTGATTGCATATTCGTGCATGCAAACTGCAATGAAAATAAAATTTTCAGGGGGAAAAATTGAATTTTCATTAATACAGCTTTAATAGTTGTTTTCCAAAATCAGCAGGAATATCTTTCCCTTGCCTCCGTCTTTTTAGGCATATACCATTAAAAACTAATCAGAACTGACACTGGTTATGACATTCAGGTATATATATTTTTTTTTCATTTGTGTGGTTTAATTAAGTGGGGGAAGGACTGCTGCACTGCACGTCTGTGCTGCTTGTTGCTGATCTGTGGGTCTTCTACACAGCTTTGTTAAATTGAAAGGGAAGGGAATGCAGAAAGTTAGCTGATAGAATTAAACTCAGGATATTTTCACATGTTCAGATACAAGAGAAATGTGATGAAAAAGTATCACCAGCCCCAGAGAGCAGTAGATGAGGCCATGTCCGTGGTCAGAAGTGGCTTTCCATTCCTATCATGGACTCTGCTTTTCCACATAGGTGGTTCTGGTTTGAAACTTGGTTGGACATCTGTGTGCTAATTAATTTGTGTGCTAATTAAAGAGGATATGGGCCATTTAAACTTGTAATTTTGCTGGCTTGCTTGCCAGATCAAATGAAAATACTAAGGCTTGAACAGAACAAACATATCAGTGTGTTTTCTTACAGAAAGTCTATGTAATTACGTTTGTTAGCACCAGACAGTCATCTATCACTGGGACAAATTAGTTCCTTCACACAGCACAAAACCACACTTGGGAACCATCTTGAATTGCCAGAAAATCACATATAAAATTACACTCTGAGGTCCTTGTATTATATGAGCAGAAACACTTCTGTCATCTTCTGTATAAAACACTTTTTCTTACAAATCTTCACCCACATGGCTGCTTGTCTGTGCTTCAGTGTATGTTGCTTTGTGTATCCTGTTTTGGTTTGAGTTACTCCCACAGTAAGAAGTAGCAATGTCCTATATTCCTTAATTCTCTAGTCAGTGGTAATAATTCAAACCCTACTATATAGCCTGGAAGTAAGATGTTCCTTTTAGGTAATAACTGTGCAAGAATGTTTTTGCTCCCTGCAATGGGAGTTATATAGAAGATCATTAGTTTGTCTTTACACAAAATCAAAGATGAGGTGCTGACATCTATCAAAGCAAGTATGCCTGAGTTGTTTCTTCTAGTATTGAATGATATAGCCATGATAGGTTCTTGGAACTATGTAATCTTCATCTCCCTTCCAACCCAAATCATCCTATGATTCTATGAGATACAGATTTTTCCCTATTATTGGAAGCCTATGTTAATATTAAGGCCATCCTGTGTAAATCATAATTTAAGTGATTTGAATTCCATAGCAAGAAGGTAAGGCTTTTGCTTTCCTGCATTAGTTCAAATGAAAAAAAATGGGTAACAAAGATCATCTGGGTCCTGAAAGATCATGATATATGGAAATCAAGTAACTGCATTATTACTTGGAAGAAGGAAAATTGATTTTTTTTGACTAGAACTTTGAGACGGCTCAAATTGTTTCCTTTAACTGTGTTGTATTACAGTTTCTTTGATAGTGCCAATCCATTTGTTTTATTGAAAACTTTGTGTATATCTGCTGTCATGACTTTCGTGTTCCCAGTCTTTAATGATCACAAAACTTTCTGATGTAAGTAATGTGATATTTTTACTATCAATTGTTAGTTCCTGCTGTTCAGAGTATGTGTGTAGATACAAGCATACCATTAAGATGCTGCAGTACCTATGAGCACTTTTACAATGTAATCTGCAGTAAAAGCACGTTAACAACAAGGATGTCTGAGGCTGGATGTTCTGAAAAAGTCATAATAAAGATAGTGACGTGGTCTAGTCAAAACAACTGCTACTTTGTGGTTCATCTATCAATAAGTACAATTTAATCATGTATTTATAGTGAACAAAATGTTCTAACAACAAAACTAATGTGCTAATCATTTGCTACTTTCAGGGCTTGTAATGCAGTGTTTACGGCATTAGACCATTGTCAGGAAGCTGTAGAAATAACCAGTGAAGATCACGTCATTCAGGTAGGGGGAGAAATGTTAACTATTTTATAGAATTTGGAAAGAAGAACCCCAAAGAGATCTTGGCTCAGTAGTACCTGTTCTGTATCAGTCTTGCAGTTTTGTTGCCCATTAGAAAGCCCTGTGCAATGAGCTTCTTAATTTCTGGTTGCCGCACACTGATGCCTGCTGAATTTTTAAGACTTTTCCTTCTGTAACTTCATTTAGATGCTAGTTTTCAGTAATGTTGTTTCTGGTAAAACTTGCATTAGTTCTGTTTCTGTGCCTTCTAATAGATTACATATCGCCTTCTCTGCTCAGCCTCTTACTTGAATAAAATGTTTCACCATGACATAGTATTATAATAAGAAACACCGAATTGTATAGGGTGTGTGGTTGTGGCTTTAGCATATAACTTGTCACACTCTGATACTTATATATAAGTTACTAGCCTTTAAATAAGTTCTTTTTGATATTGTCCTAATGTACCTTTGTTTTGGCAGTATGTTAATCCAGCCTTTGAACGGATGATGGGGTACTGCAAGGGAGAACTTATTGGCAAAGAGCTCACTGAACTACCTAAAAGTGATAAAAACTCTGCAGATCTTTTGGACAACATAAACACATTTATTAAAAAAGGAAAGGTAAGCAAATAAACCAAACTAATGTGAAATTGCTATAGAATTCTATTCTGATTTGTTTTCTATTGCTCTAAGTTTAAGAACACAAGATGTGTTCTTCATGAGTACACATAGAAGACCAGAATTCTGTTTCTCAGATATCTAAGCACAATGGCCCATGCCACAGACTAGTGACTACAGATTTCATTAGCTTTGCTTTTAGGATCTGACTGAACTCCTGCTGATTTCCTGGGTTAAGATCAGTATCAGAATGTTTTCTGCTTTGCTTAGAGCCTGTAGAGCTTTTTTAGTTGGAATATAACAGTTTGTCCCTCAGTCAGTCTCTCACATGCCTGAATCACCCAACCAAAATGTGTAACTTCTGTCACACAGCAGAGCCTTCACTGACTGCATACTTAAAGCACCAAAATGTATTGGCACCCAGTGGGGTGCCAATTGCTTTCCTAATAACTATAGTTAGGATATCTGCACTGCACTGTGAACTCCTGTCCTTGTGATGATGGGGCTGCTAATACATTCCTTAATACATGCAACAGTCTCTTATCCCATCTCCCCTGGGTTGCAGAAGTATCTGTCGCCCTTCCCTGTCTCACATTCTGCTTCAAGACCTTTGGGGAGTTCTTGAACCTTTGAGTCACATCCAGCAATGATCTGAGCTTTGTGAGTCACTGTCTGGAGCTGCCTGCAGGTTCACCTTGGTTCATTAGCAATACCTACAGGCCACTCCTGCTGTGCTCCTCCTCATTTATACCGGCTGCCCAGCAGCTAGCACTGTCTGCTCAAAGGTACCTTCTACCCATTTTCCAACTTAATCCTACCCTGCTGCCAGGTAGTTCCCTCACTAAGATCTTTCCTCTTTGAGGTTAGTTGAAGGACATTTTCAGATCAAGGCCTCCTGAAATTTAACATATATCTTGCATGACAACTGACAACTTCAAAGCCAAATGGTGCTTGGCACAGGGCTCATCTCTGCTGGTGCCAAGGGATATCCACTGGATGCATTGCAGCCACTTCTCCTTACGGTGGCACCTAGCAAGAATGTTTGTCACCTCTTCAAACAGATGATACCTAAAGTTCCTTGTAAAAACTGTAAAGTTCCTTCTCCCAAGAGGAACATAATTATACTGTCCTTATGTTAGTTAAAGGTACTGCTGTCCACTGGGTGAATAGCTGCTGCTCACTCTCTCTCTCTGTGTTATACTTAAGAGTACATTAATTTTATGCAATTTTTAAAAAGACAACCATGAAATAAAAATAATAATTTAGTACATAAGGACTGTGCAGTAATAAACAAATATTGGACTGCAGGATATGTATGCTCTGTTTTGTGTGTTTCTTTAGGAATGGCAAGGAGTTTACTATGCAAGAAGAAAATCAGGAGACAGTATCCAGCAGCACGTGAAGATAACACCTGTGGTTGGTCAAGGAGGGTAACTAACTTGTCCGGAACATAATTGCTTTCTGGGTTTTAGGGCCTTCTCTCTGCTTTCTGCATCTGTAAGTTTGACAGGAACCTCCATGTATTTAGCAACTGGGCAACCCCCGTGTGTGTGTGCTTGTACATGTTCCCACCTTCACCGTTTTGAACAGACACATTGCCAAATTCAGCTCCCAGATGTGCAGGAGAATTCCTGGACCAGCAGAAGTATCAAGTGTCCTGGAACAAAAACCTCAATGTTATACTGAAGGAGTGCTTGTCACCCAGTTGTCTTGCTGGTGCTGGGCTTGGTGTCTGTTTTCCTGAGGGCTTGGAGATCTCTCATTTAGAAAATAATAATTTATCACTTCACTTCTCTCTTTACAATTTGATATGGTAACAAATGATTTTCTGTTGCTAGGAAAATAAGACACTTTGTGTCCATTAAAAGGCTGCATTGTACCAATGAAAACAACAAACAGGTATCGTATTTCTTTCATGTGATAATTTTCATAGCTTTTAGTGAACTAATATTTTTTTGGCTTATAAATTTTTCCAAGAAGATGTGGTCTATATTGTCAATGAGATTTTCACTGATTATTGGAGCAAGCAGGAAAACTTCAACATTTGCATGCACTAGTAGGGCTCCTGAGTAGAGGAAGACCATCTTTCATTTTCTGGAGCAAGGATATGCCAGTTGAGTCCATGATACTGTGGAGCAACACAGACTGCAGTTCAAAGGAGTTCAGTTTTTTGTAGAGTTGTTCTTGCCAGTCTGATCTGGTGCTGAACTTATGCCAGCTGATGCCCCATGTTCAGTTCAAGGTTTGACAATGTGTGGTACTTAGATGAAGTAGTCCTCCTGCTGGCCCTGGGACTTTACACACCTGCCAGAAGAGGAGCTGTGGAAGGGTGCAGCTCAAGCCATGACCCAGGTAAACCAGCAGGAGTGGCAGAGCTGGGTCTCTGCAGTCCAGACACAAATACACACCAGCTGCTCCTGCAACAAACCTGGTGGTGTGGGGAGCTGTTTGCTGTCATCTTCTCCCTGTTTCCTCCCTCTGACAGTATCTGAGGCAAATGATCATATCACATACTTTGCCCCAAAAATACTCTAGTAAGTGCCCTGTAAAGTCTGGACTTTTGTGAGCAAAGGAGTGAAGCCTGTCTTTGGCATGTGGTGTCTAGCGGGGGAGATAGAAAGTGGGAAACATAGGAAGTGGCTGGAAACATTTTAGACCAAGCATGTGCTCTGGAAATAGGATTTGCTTCCATGTTGTTTAAGGGAGGGGTTATGTATCTTGTTTTTGTTTTATTTGGAATTTTATGTGTTTTTATCCATGATGTAAAGACACTTAGACAAGAAAAATATTTAGAAAGTCACTAGTATGTCTAGTTGCCCCTTCTTGAGTAAAACAATACTGATTAGTAACAATATTATTGGAAAGCTACTTCTGCTAAAAGAATTTCATAGATGGTAATATTTGACTGTTGAAACCATCCTCCTTGCACAAGATTTTGTGGAGGTAGGTAGTAAGAAATCAAGGAGAACTCTGCATAATTCTTGGAAGAATTTTGCTTGTCTATCACTGAAACGTAGACCCATATTTTAAACTGACTTAATCTTTGAATTAAAACATGTATTTTAGTATTAGCAGCAAAGTATCATTTACAGTCATAGGAAGTTTTAAAATGCTTAGGTTAGAGTGCAATAGAGCTTTATAATAAAAATCAGTGATAAAGTTACATGAATTTTTTAAATTCATTGTTTAAACCTTGTAACTGTTGTTTCATTTATAGCAGCTTTGATGTTGATTTGAAAGTAAGAAAAAATCTGATTGCTTTTTCTATATTATACACAAGGCCAAAAGACTGGTACAGGGAGATGTTTATATGATATGCTTACTGGAAGATAGCAAGTATTACAAACTTGCACTCATATGTAAAAAACAGCAGTAGGAATATAAGAAAAAAGTCCTTTTCTATTGTTCTTCTTTGCCCTGTAGATTGGATGGTTAAACCAGCAAGAATCATAAATTGATTTGGCTGGAAAGCATCTTAAAGATCACCTAGTTCCAATCCCCTTGTCACAAGACAGGATCACCTTCCACTAAACCATGTTGTTCAAAGCCCCACACAACCTGCCATTGAATTTCCAGGGACAGGGCATCCACAACTCCTCTGGGGAACCTCAGTAAAGAATTTCTTCCTGATAGCCAGATTAAACCTACCCTCTTTCAGTTTAAAACTATTCCCCCTTGTCCTATCACTACACATGCTTGTAAAATTTCCTCTCATTTTCTTGTAGGCCCCTTTAGTAATTGGAAGGTTACTAAAAGACCTCCCAGAGTCTTCCCTTCTCCAAACTGAACAACCACAACTCTCTCATCCTTTTCCCATAAGAGAGGTGCTCCAGCTCTCTGGTCCGTTCTGTGGCCCTTCTCTGGA
>VZUI01052969.1:0-29636 GCA_013401135.1 Cettia cetti
GGGGGCAGACCCCAGGAGAGGTGGACACCAGGTGGTGTCAGGTATACAGGTACAGGGGTTTCTGGGAAGGTGGGTTTACAAACACTTCTATAAACAGGGACACAGTGCAATACAACAACAAGGCACAGGGACCTTCTGGGTTTCCACAATGCCCTGGCAGGAGGGGGCAACCAGGTGGGGGTCGGGCTCCACTCCTGGGGAAGAAGTGACTGGACAAGGGGAAACAGCGCCAAGCTACACCAGGGGAGCAACCTCACCACGATGCCTTTAACCTCACCATGGTGCCTTTAACCTCACCATGGTGCCTTTAACCTCACCACGATGCCTTTAACCTCACCATGGTGCCTTTAACCTCACCATGGTGCCTTTAACCTCACCATGGCCTCTACAACCTCACCATGATGTCTTTAACCTCTCCATGGTCTCTACAAACTCACCACAGTGTATTCAGCCTCACCACAGTCTCTACAGGATAATCGAGTCTCTACAACCTCCCTATGGTTTCCACAATCTCTTTGTGGTCCCTCCAGTTTCACTAAAGTCTCTTCTGGCCTGTCTGGATGCAGACATGTGCAGATGCACACCCTACACGTGTTCTTGGGGTGCACACCTGTCCTGTGTCATACAGGTGTGTCCTACAGGTGCAGCCTCTCCATGCACACCCCTATCAGCACACACAGAGGTGAGAATGCTATGGCCACACACAGGAATGAGAACATCCCACAGACTGTCCCTTTTCAGTGCCTGGTTTCTTCTTTTACTGGGAATCACAAACTGATATGGTGTGGATGAGCTGGGTTTTCCACCCTGCTTTTAAGCTGCTCACTGAATCTACACCCTTCTGGTGTAGATTCCCCCCCCCCCCCCCCCCCAAACATCTCTCTGTAGCTGCTCCTTTTCATGTCCCAGCTGACTCCTCAGGGATGGGAGGCAATAGTTAATATTACATTTTTTCCTTCCAAGCATGCAAATGCCCAGAATGGAGCTGAAAACAAGTGACTTCTGACCAGAGCGATGTGATTAGGAAATGCAGATTTTCCCTCTCCCTCAAGTCCTGGTGACTGGAGCCGGGTCTGTGTCACCTCTGCACACGGGCTCTGTCAAGCAGCTGCCTTCAATGCACCTTTTAATGAAGCCCCAGTGATTGATTGCTCCCTGGCCTTACACGGATGCTGCCGGCCCTGACCCGCTCCTGCCAGCCGGAGCATTCCGGCAGAGGGGCTCAGCCCACGCCAGCCCTGGGCTTGTCTCTCAGCTGAAATTTCCTCCCCTCCAGCACGGATGTGCAGCACGAGCAGAGTGACAAGTTTGAGCTGCTGTCAGCAGAGGAGCCGATGGTCTCATCTGAATAGCGGTGCGCGGGTTTAGGTTTTAATTAAGCCCTTGTGGCTTCCTTGAAAGGTTGGAGATGACACAGCCTCCTCTGAAGCTGGCCTAGGGAGACATCCAGAGTCAGCACCAAAGCCTGCCTCCTCCTCCAAACGATGTGAAATTGGGACCCTGGAAAAAAGGATGAATTCTGAAGAGCAGCAAAAATGTTGTGGTTTTCTTTTTCCCGAGCCAGGGCTGGTCTGGGAGGGAGGCAGGCTCCGGGCAGCTCAGCTCCTGGGCCTGGTGAGGCATCACTCTCCATCCCATGCCCGGCCGTCCCTGCAGGGCCTCGCGGTGATGAGCACCATCCTTCATCCCGAATTTATTGCTGCTCTCCATGCAGATGCCAAGAGGGAACTGCTCTCCCTTGGATTTACACTGCAGGATACACAGCCATCAAATCCCCTCAAAGACCTCTGGCTACTGCCCAGTCAGCCCTGGATCCGCCTGTGTCCGTGGAAATCCCAACGTGTGCCGTTTGCTCTCAGGACAGAGGAACGTGCACCTTCCCTCCCCCTCCTGCCCCACAATGTTGTATTTTAGTCCTGACTGGAAGATTCCTATCAAACAGTATAAACACATTTGTCAAAACTGTTCACAGTGGCTGGGCTTCTCTGAGGAAATGATGGAAAAGGAGCAATGTTTCATTCCCAGGTCGGTGAGATTCGCAGCACTGTGTTGAGCTTTGTTTCCTCCACACTTCCTTCTCTGTTTTTTTCCTTTTCAGGATGGAAAATCCCTCAAGCTAAAACACTTTTACCTGGCTTGCACTCATTTCTAACAAAAAAACCCAAAACAAAACAAAAAAACCCCAACAATAAAAACAATAAAAACAACACAAAACCCAACCAAAAACCCCACAAAACAACAAAACCAAAACCAAAAACAACCCCCCAAAACAACAAAAACAAAACCAAAAACAACCCCCCCCCCCCAAACTCCAAAACAAACAAACAACTTGGTTGTTTTGAATTGGTTTATGAAGAAAACAAACCAAGCAATTATGCAGAGCAATTTTTTGAGGAAGGCTTTCTTTTTTCTGGTTCAAACAAGAAAAAAATGTTCATTTCCCCCACCAGTCCTCTGGCCATTTTAAACAGGAGGGTCAGTAAATGGGGAGAAACGTTTATAGATCGGAAAATGAGATGGGGAAGCCCCATGGGAGGAGACATCATGGATTAGCACAGGCAAGGAGATGCTGTTCCAGAGACCCCTCAAAGAGACCTTGAATTTCACAGGGGCAGTTTGGATGATGAATGACGGGGAGGAGGAGAAGAAGGAGGAGGAAAAGGAGGAGGAAGGCTTCTACTGACAAAAGACAGATAAAATGGAGCTTAAATGTCACATCCTCTCATGGCAGAGCCCTGTGTCCTCCCGCTGTGACCTCCTGCCCCTCTGATCCCTGGCTTTGTCTGGAGGGAAGTGGAGACATCTCCATGCTGATGCCACACAGCCACAGCCTGCCACTCCTAGGACTCTGCCTAACAAAATCACCTGGAACAGCCTCAGCAAACGTCCCCTGGACAACACGGAGTGGGAACTGACACTGAACACCATTTCTAGAGCCACTTGTGCCATGAAGCTGAAGAGCTCTTCTCTGCTATCTCCTGCTTTGAAGAGCTCTTGGTGTGACACAAAGGTTCAGGTCAAGCATTCTCACTTCCACTGGTTCCATCCACTCCTGGAAAACACATTTCCAGGAGGAGAGGATCTGTGCTCTTCCCTCTCACATCTTTAGGCAGCTTTTTGTTCCCTAGTTCTTGTTTGCTTTGTTTCTAGCAGGTTAAGGAACAGCTCAGAAGATGCACAAAAAGGCCCAAACCCTGTCATTATTTACACATCTCCACTCCCCAAAACTATTCCAAGCACTTAAAAAGTGTGTGTGGAAAGCACCTTGGAGACCAAGGTGCTTTCAAAATAAAATTTAAAAAAAGGAACTAAGAAATTGTTCAGAAATAGAAATAAATAGCAAATGACTTCTATGTCCTTTTTATTTGCTCCCTGGCTCTGCAGAATGTAAAGGTTATGTTTTCCAAATTTTCCCTGCTGCTCTAAAGATCAAACAGTCAAAAGGCAAGGAAGGCTGAGCCCCTCATTTCATGCCATGACATCAGGATCTGGGCCCTTTGGAAAAGCAATACACATCCTGGGCCTGATGCTCTAGAGTATTGCTGAGATTTGTGAGTAAGAACAGAATTTTATGGGCCTTGACTGTCCTTAGGATCCTTCAGGAGGGACTTTTGGTTATCCTAAATATAACTTGCTTCTTTCCCAAAGTCCTTTCTCACCTGGCTTGTGCTAAAAGCTGTGCAGGGGGTTTTGAGCTCTTCCACACTGACAACAGAGATTTCTCTTCCTGCTTTCCACGGCTGTAGCTGGACCCATGGGATGCTGCCTGGGCTCAGTGTGCCTCTGTGTGTATCTCACAGCCTGAGCAGCCTCTCTGAGATGTCAGGACAATTTCTTTTCCCTTTTTTCCTGCCACAGGCCAAGCACACGGAGGAAGGGCTCCGGCCCCAGGGGATCCTGCTCTTGAGAGTGTTCCAGCGGGAGCAGATGGCGATGGCACATGAGCATTTCAGGCATCACTACCACTGTGCATGGGCTCACCTTAAGGAAACAGAGGAACCCATTTGTCCTACTATTCAAACCATGTCTCTATCCTTGGCTGACACAGCTCAGCCTCATCGGTGCACGCGGCCAGGTCGCTGAATTCAGCTCCCTGCCAGCCGGGGAAGGGGAGCGGGAGGCTCCTGAGCACCTCCCTGTTACTACGGTAACACAGCAGCCCTGCTCCAAACCACGCTGGTGACTGCTGCAATACTTTTCTCTAACGGTCCCACTCAATCCTGACTGGGAAGGAGCTCAGGGGGAGGAATGCAGACAGCATCCCGGGGGAGGAATGCAAACAACCCCCTCTCAGCCGAGGGGGAAGCTCTCCCCACTGCTCACAGCCACCCCGACAGCCACCCCAACCTTTTATTAAGTCTCGAGACATTCCCTTTGCCTGTCGCTCTGTTTTATTTCCATTACCTTTCAGCAGGGGAAGATTTAGGATCCATCTCCCTGTTTAGCAACATCCATTTGTAACAGCGGGATCGCTGGGGAGCAGTCAATAAGTGCTACACCGGTCCATCCCTGGAAACTGTGCAGCAGTTAGTGCAGAATATGAAATATATATGGCTGCCTTCACCTAATCTAAAACTGTATCAAATGGCTCTTAACCTTGCCCGAATGAATTCAATTTGGCTACTGGATGCGGATCCAATCCTTGGGCTAGAACAGAAAAATCACTTACTAAAGCGATGCTCCCGAGGGACGAGCTCCTGAAAGAAAACTCGGAAAGATTTCCAGTTGGCTAGCCCTGTGATAGTTCACGCAAGACAAATCTGGAATGATGAGGTCTTTTCGTCAAACACAAGCAAACCCCAGGAAACACAGGAATAGCATTACAACTGCATTGGAGAGGGGATTGTTAGGGAAGCTCAGGGGAACGCAGGAGAGTACAAGGATGGGCAGAAGATGGGATGTGAATGGGAGGATTTTTGTGTATTTCTGGGGATCTTGTAAGAGAGGGGTCTGTAAAGAGAAGCAGAGACTGCTCAAAGCAAGGGGAATAAAAACATCTAACCTTGCCCTCTTTCAGTGGGAAGCCATTCCCTGTATCCTGTTTCTCCATCCCTTGTCCCCAGTGCCTCTCCAGCTCTCCTGGAGACCCTTTAGGCACTGGAAGGGGCTCTAAGATCTCCCCAGACCCTTTTCTCCAGGTGAACACCCCCAGCTCTCCCAGCCTGGCTCCAGAGCAGAGGAGCTCCAGCCCTGGAGCATTTCCATGGCTTCTCTGGACTCTCTTGAACAGATCTGTGTCCTTCCTGCACTGGGACCCCTGGGCTGGATACAATATTCCCGGTGAGGTCTTGTGAGAGCAGAGCAGAGCAGAGGGGGGCAGAATCTGCACCTCCAAGCTACTGGCCACGCTTGCACATTCCTGGGCTTTATCCCTGGAGTACAGATGGCTGTGGAGAAACCAGGCTGTTCTCACAGACAAGGCTGCCTCTTCCCGGCGGGGGATGCTCCGGGAGACGCTTTTCAGCGTGGCTGTGTGGCCCCAGGAAGGCAGCCCGTGGCCGCCGGGCGCCAGGCAGCGGGATGATTTCCCCTGGCTCGGGAAGCGCCGCGCTCCCGGCCCCGCGCTATTGACTCCCGCTGCAGTTAATTGAATTGTCTTGTACTACACTTTGTTTAAGCCGATGAGTGATGGCTCTCACTCGAGCATTCAGCTCCCGGTGAAATAAGGACAGAGACACGTCCGCGGTGCCAACCCCCCCCGGCCACCAGCAGGGCGCCCAAAAGCTGCTCCCCCTCCCTGGGGACCCTCTGTGCCGGGCACAGGCAGGAACTGCTCCGGCCCTGAGCCCTCCTCGCGTTGAGCATCAAAGGATGATGCTTTGGGGGAAATCGGGACGGCTGCCCCAGGGATACGATGGAACCGAGGGGAAGGATGTGAGAAGGTGCTGCACAAGCCACGAGCAGCGGAGTGGGGAAGGGAGAGGGATGTGAGGAGAAGGCAGGAGAGCAAGGCGAGCTCTACAACTTCATCTGGAGCCCGAGGCCGCCGGGCCCCTCGGCACAGCTGGGCTGCGGCGCACGCCGTGGCTAATGAGGCATCTGCTCGGGCTGACAGGCGGCATCTGCTGCCGCTCCCTCCTCCTGCCGAGCTCCTGGCAGCCGGGCTCGGCCTCCCACGCAGCCAGGTGCGCCCACCTGCGCTGCTCCCGCAGCCCCCGGGCGTGCCCGAGGCGGGGACAGCTCTGCCAGGGCCGGGAGCACCCAGGGATGCCTGCAGATGGAGAAGCCTCTCTGCAGGGAGGGAGCAGGAACCTTTGCTCCAAAGCATAGCCGTGTTCCCCTCTAATTGCTGGTATTAAGCTGTGAAATTTTATGTTTGCCGTCTCTCCTTTTATGTCTGACTCCCTGTTTACAATCACTTAGGCCAGGCTGCCAGGCCTGGCATTAAAATATCCTGTTCAATTACTGTGGGAGCCCAGGGCAGCGGGGGCAGTGGGAGCAGAGCTGTGGGATGCACTTTCAGCCAGGAAATGGGAAAAGGCTGACCAGGACTGGCTTTAACTGAGGTGGAACTTGGCAGCTCAGCCAGATATGGCTCAAAAACAAACCCCAAGACTGGAACAGTATTGAGATGAGAAAATCTGGATTTGGATTTGGCCTCTCTCTGAACTAGAGGTATTGGGAATGGGAGGGTTTTATTTTCCTTGTGAAAAGGGTCAGTTTAGAGGCAGAGGAGTCTTTTGGCTTTGTTTAGGGGCTCTGTGGTGCAGGCCAATAAGGAGCAGGGAGGTGTGACCAACAGAGGTTTGCCATGATTTTTTAAGCAGGAGCATCTGTCGGTGCTGCTGGAAACCTCTGTCCTCTTCTGAGTTACAGGTGCCTCTTGCCCAGGGCAGACGAATTATCAAGGGTTCTTCTCTCAAGATGAAATCTTAATCAAAATCTTCAACACTCTTGGTCATCAAAGACCCCACACCACTTTTCTAATCACAGAAGAGGAAATCCACTGCCGCAATCAAATCCTGGATAATTAGATTCCCAGCTGAAACTCGATATTTTTCACCCTACTCATTTCCTGGCCTGTTTGGCTGCACTGTTGTACCACATGGGAAACACAAGGGAAATCTTTCCAAGGGTGTGGGTCTGTGCACGTGGTAGCTGTGAAATCCATCTGTGAAGGTCCCAAAGCACTGAGAGATCCATCACAAACGAGTGTGGAATGGGAGACATAAATCCAAAGGCAGTTTGAGCACCCTACCTGAATGGCAGCGCTCCTGCTTTGCTTTTGCCATCTTTAAGGGAGAAATATGTGTTTCAAGGAGACAGGAGCTTATCAATAAAAGTAACAGAGTGACCAGTGCTGAGATAACTGGGGCAGGCAAGTGCTGGGTATAAAGCCCAACCTGATTTCCATATGGGGAACACAAGGTGCCTGGGTTTTGCTCCATGCTCTGCTACAGAGGCTCTTGACCTTTGACAAGGAGCTGTTTTCCACGCTCTGCCTCACTTTCCCTGACTAAAAACGAGCAACAACCTCACACTGTTGACATTCAGTTGCTTAGTGATGATGAAGCCCTTTCAGTGGCTCTGAGAGGGGCCAAAAGGGCAGTTTGGCACCCCCTGAGCTCTCCCCAGCTGGGCAATCCTTGTTGAGTGCAATGAGCTCCACCCCTCGCATGTGAAACAAATGCGGTGCTCATGCAGAACAGGCAGGAAAAATGAGTCTTTTGCATGTCCAGCCCAGCCTCCCCACCAGCTCTGCACAGGGACTTTGCACCCTTCAGACCCCCTCAGCCACCTCCAGCATCACAAGTGAGGCCCTACACAGAAGCTGACAGAACACACGGCCAGGCAGAGGATGAAGCCTGGGTTTTGCTGCATTTTAATCCAGCCTGACTCTTCCTCTTTGCCAGGATCCCATCAGCATCTCCTCTTTGCCCAGGACCCCATCTGGCTCCTGTCCTTCCGCCCCGCTGCAGCCACGTCCCCCTGCTCCTCCCTGGCTCCGCACCAACCGCTCTTAACGGAGCTCGCGGCTCTCAGAAACTGGGACTCGGCTGGGAGTGTCTTAAATCTGAGGCCCTCCCTGGATATTTCCATATTTCGGCAGTTTAATGCATTGTATTTAATGTACTCAATTTGGAAGCCAGCAGGCAGCGCAATTTTCAGGTGCACACAATGTGAATAATGAAAGTCTCAGAGTCCCCAGTTCTCAATCCACCTGAGTCCCTGGAACTGGATTAGAGGAGGGAGAGAGGACTGGCCAAATGAAACTCAGCAGCTGAGGGATAAGGGACAGAAACGAGTCGAGGGCTGATAGATGGATTTTGGATGTCCCAGCCAAACTAGAGGACACGCTGTACCGAGCTCACGCTGGGCACACCATCTCCAGGAGATATTTAACTGGCCTTAATAATGTCAGTGCCTCTTAATGAAAATAGTCTGTTCCACTTAGTAAGTACAGTGCAGGCTCGAGCCATTAATCCACCGAACCCAGGGTTTTCCAGCATGGGAAGTTCGTTAGTGCCACTGCAGCCTGAAGCTAAACCAGAGATGGGCAGAGGAGAGCATCCTTTCCCTCATCCATTTCCAGAAGAAACCCAGCCTCTAAATCATTGTCATCCAGCCCAGCACCAGCGTGGCTGCTTGTGTTACTGGTGTGTTTTCCCACTGGGAGGATGGGAGCCCTGCTGACACAGTAGGACACAGTTGGCACTGGAGAGGCACCAAAGGCTGGCATGGAAAGCCCTTCACTGGGTGTGCTGCCTCATTCATGTCCCATGAACTTCCAGCCTGCTCCGAGGGTGAAAGCAAAGCCACTTCCCTCGGTTACCTCACCCTACGCAAAATGAAGATTAATTTTGGGCAGGTGTAAAACCCACAGAGACTGTTAACTCCATTCAGAGGAGTGGAATAAACATCTCAAGGCACATTATCGGCACGGGAACGTCATCCCCTGTCCTCTGGGGACAGGGCAAAAAGCAGAGGAAAATACTCCCCTGGGAACACGTGGGCTGAAGCAAGAGAGAAATTCCGGGATGCAGAATTAGCCAATGATAAGGGACCTGCAGCTGATGGAAGAGGAGTTCTATGGGAAACAGGCCCCCCAGCACAAAAGGCTCTCAGCCCATAATTGGGGCTGCCAGGCTCCAACTTAATAATGCCAGTTAACAACAATATTAATAATGAATCCGCTCATGCGGGATTTGCCTGCGCTGTGCCATTGGGGTCCTTCAGAAAGCTGCACCGAAGGGAAATTGAAACTACTGAGCAAAGTGATAGTCTAACCTCCCCCGTAACTCGCTCGGTTATCGTGATGTAACTTAAAATCTGCTTTAGCAATTACATTCCTCACAAGATCTGAAGTGGTGGAAAGAAGAATTATAATGATAATATTAATATACAGCCTCTTCCTAGCGAGAGCAAGTCATTAGGCAGCACACAGGAAAGATGCACAGGCAGAAACAGATGGGAAAAGCGCTACATCAAGAGTTTAAAGGCAGGCTTACAAAGGGGGAAAAAAAGCTGCAAATTCTAAGTGGATTATGGAAGGCAGACTGCAAAGGGAAAGCGAGAATTGCTCTGCGCCGTGCCGGAAAAGGCTGTTCACACACGGCGTGTGAGGGGGGATGGATGAGGGGAAGATGAGCACCGGTGGCAGAATAAGTATTCCGGGAATGTGCTTTGCTCCCTGTAATTCCAGGTGCTGAATAGGTTTTTGTCTCATGGGTTTGACCAGGCTGTTTCTCCTCAGCACAGACAGATCAGTACCTCTGCCAGGTGACACATCCTGCCTGTGACAGATGGGCAGCAAAATTTAGGTGGGATAAATCTCAGCCTGGTAGCAAAGTGAATGAGAATGCACCAGGTTTGCTGGGGAGAGTCTGAAATCAGTGTTGTCAAACCCACAGTGCTCTGTGAGGTATTTTCATCCAGCACCAGCAAAAAGAAGGAAATCAGAACTTTAAAAACACACAGGAATTATCTCTCCTTCCCCCTAAAGTTTGGGCATGTCTTCCCACTGCCTTGTGGCTATCAGCCCTTGGTGGGTTCATTAAACACAACAATTCTGTCTTCATCCAGCTCTTAGCACCTCTGCCTGCTGAGGAGAAGGAGCCCAGGCAGCTGCTGGGTCGCTTTTCCTCCTGTTCCTGGCTAGAAGGAGCCTCGATTTACACACACACACACACACAGCAGCAGCAGCACCAGCAATCCGGCAGCATCGGGCTGTCCCTGTGCTTGTGATGCTCCCCCGAGCCCGCTGCACACACAGGGGTGGCAGCAAAGGGACGCGACTCATCCCCGCCCTCGGGCTTTAAGAACGTGATCAGGGAGATCAAGCAACGAAAATAAACTCAGGGACCCCCAGCGGTTTCCCTGGGGTGAGGGGGGGGACAGCCCTGGGGTGACTCCCTCACCTGCTGGGCTGTCAGATGCTCGTTGGATCCTCCCAGACCCGGGCACTGCCCAGGCTCCCCAGGGAATGGGCACGGCCCCGAGGCTGCCAGAGCTCCAGGAGAACTTGGACAGCACTCCAGGGATGCCCAGGGTGGGATTGTTGGGGGTCTGTGCAGAGCCAGGGGTAGGACTGGATGATCCTGGTGGGACCCTTCCAGCTCAGGATATTCCATGGCCTGTGATTGCTTCTCTACATGCCAGTGCATGTGATATTAATGATTTTGGGGCTCCATCCCAGGCACTCCCTCCTCCCTGGCTGTCCTCGAGGAGCTGCAAGCCCAGCAGTTTCCTCAGCTGCTTACAAGAGCTGGGGTTACACCGAGCCCAGCTGGGGACACTTCAGCAAAGCACACCAAGAGCGATTGGCACAATTGTTCTCATTCTTTCATTCCTCACCAAAGCAGCAGAGATCCATCACACACAGTATTTCTCCAGAACCTGCAGCCTGCCCCTGCCCAGGCCCCTCAGCGTGGCCACAGCTCAGCCAAAGCCTCTCCAAGGGATGCTCTCCAGGGGTTTGGCTCCTGTCTCACATCACCTGCCTGGCCAGAGACACCGAGGCACTCCTTGGGAGCTCCAGGATGACACAAACCCCTCAAACCACCCCAACTCCTCAGCAGAGAGTGGGACCACAGGGGACAATTTGGGATGAAGATGAAACCACTGCCATCAGGAGAACTCACCAAGAATTCCAGCAGCTTTGGAGGAGGAGAAGAGCCCAGCAGGAGGTGGTGAGGGATGTTTTGGTGGTAGGAGTGAGAGGACAGAGGCCTCCTCTGCCACATTGCCTTAATATTTCAGCCTGCTCTGCCATCATCCAATTGAAATGCAATTATCTCCTGCACACTCAGCTATACATTACTCCCTTATTGTTATCTTCCTGGATTTTTCTGCTGTTCCATGCCAGATAACCTTAATTTTCCCCCATTTGTTCCAGCATATAACTATTTGTTTGCAATCATTGCCTATTACATAGACAGATCCTGCAAAGAAGCCAACATTTTCCCCCCATAATGCAGTCGCAAAAACTTCTAATAGTTTATTTGATCAAATAATCATTGCCATATCAAAGCAAAACTATTTTCTCTTCGAAACTATGCATTTATTAAAATGTAAAGTAGTCTGATCATATTGGGAGCAAAAAATAAAAATAATATTATGGTCCTTTGCAGGAAAATATTGCGTATTTATTTTGGATGGCTTCCCTAGAATTTTAATTTAGGCCTTTATATATTTATTTCCCTTGCCAGCCAACTGGGGAGTAAACCTAGAAGGTTTGATGTTCTTTTTTTTTTTTTTTTAAATATAGAACTGTGTTTGGGACTTCAAATTTTATTTTTAAGAGTAATTTTTGACTTAGGGAAGAGACCCTTTTTTTGCAGACTAAGATCCATGCAAGAAACAGCATGTCCTGCTGCTGGAAGTGGAGGGCCTGGCACTGAGAGGGTCAAGCTGCTTGGAGAAACGAGGAAACTGGGAATTCAGGCAACGGGCAGACTCCTGCTGGGAGCTGGGCTCTGGGAGCAGCTCTGTGTTAGATGAGAAGTCCATTTGAAGGGGTTTTACAAGCTCAGAGCATCCACTGCTCTGAGCTGCATTTCCCATCCAAGCGTTCAAATAAAGCCATGATTTATGGCCCCACCTCACGGGACCAGCTTTAAAAAAAAAAAGGAAATCACAAGCATTTATAAAAAAAGTAAATTTTAGTGGTTTCTTTCTATTTCCCTTCTGAGCCTCAAGCTTTTAAGGGGTTGTATTTTAAAGCCTTCTCTCTGCAACTGCATGAGACCAGAACTTTTTAAGATGCTGCTTATCCCTCTTATTTACACAGCTCCAGGGATTTCCAGACATCAGCACAAACAGGGTGATGGGGCTTTTCCTGATGGGGAAAGGAGGATCCACTGATGGGAAGATGCAGCTTGACCCCATCCTGCAGGTGTGACCCTTGGGACAGATGGACACAGCAGTGCAAACGCCTCATTTTACATATGTGGCACAAGCAGGGCCACAAAGAGAAGCCCAGAGAGTCCCTGCTCCCACCTCCAAGGCCACCCTGGGTCCCAGCACCCAGCAAGATGAGCAGTTGCTTGCAGCAGCATTAATATTTAAGGAGGATGCTAAAACCGTAAGGCCTGGCATTCATAAATCTCCCTTTACTATGCCACTTCCAGGCAAAGAAGCTCTTTTTAACAGCACAATCTCCACATCAAGTGTGTGCCAGCTGTCTTTGGAGAGTGGACATTCTCTGCTGGAGCAGTTCTGGGGCAGGACAGAGGGGTGACTGTCCCCAGACTGGCCAAGCAGCAGGGGCTGCCTCGGCTCAGCCGAACAGGAGGAGGAATCGAGGTGTGGAGATGCTCAAAGACTTTGTAATCCCACTTTAGCCTGACACAAATTTCCCTGGGGCCACATCAGAGCTGGGTCTGCTGCACACATATGTTGGGTCTTAAATTCAGCCTCCCCCCGCCGTGACCTCGGCAAAGCCCCGGCACAGTTGGGTACGTGTGGCTCCACACTCCAGAACAAATCAAAAGGGATATCTGTAGCAAAAAGCTGCTTGCTTTACACCAAATGTCATTTTTGGGGTTGTCCTGTGCCAGGCCAGAAGTCAGACTTGATGATGCCTGTGGATCCCTTCCAGCTCAGGAGATTCCAGATTCTACGAAGCAACCCCCCTTTTTGCTTTACAGCAGGACTTGGGGTGACCTCCTGGCTGATTTACCAACCTACATGGGTTCCTGTTGCCCTGTTTTTCAGCCTTCTAAATTGGAGTCAGAATTTCTCACACATTTTCATGTAAACAAAGCAAGGTTTTCTGTAAATATCTATATTGTTTACATTCTTCTCTTCAGGAGGGACAATTGATGGGACACTTTCTCAGACCAGTGGAATTGAAGAGGTTGAACCTCAGTCTTCCAATGTGGTCTCATTTCTGGAAATCCATATAAACTGAAAGTGAAAATTAAACTCCCTCTTTTTCTGCTCCGACTCTGCTGAGGTCTCTGTGTCTCTCTTGTGATGGGTAGTGTGTCAGCTTTCCCCATTGCAACTCCCATTCATGCTGGTGGAGCTGGTGTGCATGTCCTGGGCACGCTGCAGGATCCAGCAGGATTGAATCCACGCACAGCACAGGGATCAGCTCTCTGAGTGACACTGGAGGAGTCAGAGGGGTGAACCAGGGGCTCTTTCCCCATGAACAGCACTCTCAGCTTCTCCCCATGATGCTCCATCACAGTTTTCCTGCATTAATAGGTTTCTTAGGAAATGTGGTGGTGGGGCTGGCAAAGCCTTGAGTGCTGAGGGGATTTAAAGAGTTCAGCATGAAGGTGCAGCTCCTAAAGGCATTGGTCCTGCTGGAAGGGATGCGAGATTTTCAAAAGCAAAAGCCCCAGCCCCAGCCCGTGTATCCCTGGTGCCTCAGGGAGGTTGTCCCCTCTGCCAGGGAGGGGGTCACCTCAGGGCCTCATGAGCTCATGAGACCATGAGTGAGGAATTTAGAATCACAGAACTAACATAGCTGGAAAAGACCTCCAGGATCAAGTCTAACCTTTGACCAAACACCACCATGGCCACTGAGCCACATCACCAAGCGCCACATCTGCCACCATCCTGTTTTGGATGGTGACCCCACCAGTTGCCCCTGCAGCCTCTGCCAGTGCTGCCATGGCCAGGCAGCTTTTGCTCAGGATTGGCACCAGCAGGGCTGGTACTGATGATGGGGCAGGATTTGGGCCCCTCCTCCCCCACCTCCTCCAAAATTAAACAGAGAGCTGGGTTTCATTTAGCTGCATGGGGGTGGCTGCAAAAAAGGAGAGGATATTAAATTAAAGTATTTTCATTTTAATATAATTCACCATAACTTGGGGGGGGGGGTGGTGGTGGAAGAATTGGGACTCTTTAGATTCCAGCTATTTAATAGGTAAAGAAAAAGCCATACAAAATGTGCTTCTATTTCCTAAAACACCCATATAATATCTTCAATTAGGGTCCAAGCACGGGAAAGATCATTATTAAAAATGAGACCCTCCAGGAGTTTCCTAAAGTGTTTGCTTTTTGCTGTGGTGGGGAAGATTGCTCGGAATAATATAATTTTGTGTGTTCAAAGACTCAAGAGTACGCTGAGTGGGGAACAGGAGAAAAACCCAGCTAATGGTAAATGATCTCTTAAAAGCAAGGGAGAGGTTGGAAAAGTGGATCCATGCAGAAAATAATACACTATTATTTAAAAAAGTGAATTGCTGAAATGACACTCTTCCCTGATTCTCCTGAAAAAACATCTTGGCTGAATCCTTAATGTACAAGGGGTTGGGATTATTTTTTTTTAGTGACAGTGTAAAACCTGCAGAAATATCTTAGTTATTTACCAAGTGATTAAACCCCAGTCATTTATTACAGTTTTACTAGAACATTGTTTTCCTGGTTCTTCCAGGGTTTATTGCTTCCAATATAACACTCCTCCCCCTTTAATAATCCCCATTGCTTTGCCTCTATTGCCTTATATTTTTAGATTTCTTTTAGCGTTTTGCATAAAATTCCAACTCTAATGGGCTTTATAAAATGAGATGTATTGTCATGGATCCAAGCCCTTATGAAGATAATTATCTTGTCCATTTGTGTTTTCATTATGTTGAGAAATACTTTTTCTCTCTCCCCCCAACATTTTATTTCCCATCCCAAGACACAAGGGTCCTTTTTTTTTAATTTTCAATCCATTGGCAATGGAAGAAGGAAATCCAAGCAGCTGCCATCCTCTGTTTTTGGCTGATAGAAACTCGTCCCTGAATTGTGGAGTAGAGAGGAGGGGAATGGTGATGTTTGTGGGAGGTGAATGACACCATGGTGGGGCACAGGACAAGTTGAGGAGGATGGAGGAGAGAGGTGACACGGAGCCAGGGGTACTCCAAAATGGAATTTGGAGCCAAAATACTCCAGGAGTTGATGGCAACACCAGAAGGTGGAAGCAGCTCAGGGGCAAATTCAGGAAGGACACATCAGGTCCAAAGCACCAAACACCCCCGGTATTTTTGGAAGAAATCCAACTAATCAGGGCAATCCAAGGCCAGCAATGGGAAAGTGGAGCCCAGAGATGCCTGTGGCACGCAGGGCAGGGCACTGAGCCAAGAGGGATTGAGCCAAGGGTTCAGTGTGAAGGATGGGACAGGCTCTCAAGGAGAAACCTCCCCTTGGAGCTTCCAAATGTGGCTCCAACACATGGTTTAACCACTGATGGCACTGGGAAAGCATCTCCAAACTGTCTGAGGCTGTGTTTTCCACTAGGATCATTAGCTCCACTAGACAGAGCCTGTGTTTCCCTGTGGATATGCACAGATCCTGACCCAGTCATGGCACTGGTCTCTTCTGAGGTCTTTACTTCCATATAAACATGGATTATAATCTGAGAACTGAGTACACCAGGGGCCTCATGGCTCTGGAGAGCAACACCAGACACAGGAAGACAAGGCAAGGGTGCACCCTGGAGAGAATCCTCCTGCAAAGCTTCACTGATGACTCTGAAAACCTTTTGCCTTTTCCCTGAGGCCTGTTGTACGGAAATGGAAATATGTGCCATTTGCTCAGGAAAAGCTCCCTTGGAGCTGGGGAGAGCAATCACAACTGGTACGTGGGGAGGTTGCTCTGCCCTTGTATGGAGTTAGGCTGGGTATATATTTTCACATTTCCATAAAACTGGGGTTATTATTTCCACTTGAGATACATCCAGAGCTCCTTGCAGAGCAATGACAATTATAGAGCAACAACGATGTGCAAGCTGCACCATTCACCTGCCTAACAGGGCCCATGTGCATAGTCCAGAGTGCACTGGGAAATAACTTCCATTGATCCAGCAGCACAGCATTACCAGGAGCCATTGAGACGAAGATTGCATCAGGACCAGACCCAGGGTAGCACCAAGGAAGAGCCAGATCCTCCCTGGTTTGTGTGGTTGTGTGGGTGTGGTTAAGCAAAAAAAAAAAAAAAAAAAACCAAACCAAAAAACAAAACAAACAAAAAAACCAAAAACAAAACAAAAAAATCCACTTCTGGTGTAAAGTCACAAACAACCTGGCTTGAAACCTGAAGAGAGTAGCCAAGTCCAGGGCTAAGACAATGGCTTTTCTCAAAGATCAACTGCTGCAGATATTGCTTCAGTCACTCTGGAGCTTTGCTGGTCCCATTAATCTTGCTGAGGTTGTGAGTAATGAGGTGACCCACCCCAAACACACATAGCACAGCAGCTCTTGCAGGTCTCACACACCAGCCCTGTAGGACACTCTTGGCTTGGGTTCCTGGCATCCTCCCTGCCATGGGGGATGTGAGCCCAACATCTCAACAGGATATTGGGGTCATGCTGCACAGCCAGAGAGGAATAGGGCAGAGGCAGGAGCTGTGAGTAGATGCATTGCTGGAGCTACAATCCAGGTTTTCTCCCTGTGCACTTCCAGGTCAGTCAGGCTCCACCTCAGCAGAAGGGAGAGGATCCAAGGACAGCCAGGATCACTGCCTGTGTGAAGGCAGATGATGAGAGTGGGTTTCAGTCAAACCCTCCCACCTCAACAGACCCTGGAGCTAAACGAGGTACCCACAGCTGAGTGATGGCACAGTCCCTTACCAGGCGGCGCCCTTCCTTCAGGAAAGACAGAAAGCAGAAACTGCTGGCTGAGTTTGCTCCCAGGCAGCGACGGTCCCTCTGGAGCAGCTGGAGGACGGCAGGACAACAGGCACAGACCCCGAAGAGGCCAGGCGCTGTCTGGAGCTCCCTGTGCTGGCACGGCCCCCTGGCTGTCAGCGCCGCCCCCTTTAATGAAAGGCGGCATTGAGTGACGCTGCCAGCCCTGCCGTGCCTGGGAAGTGTCACATCGAGGAACATCACATCCTAATTAACCCACCCTGTCAGGTCCGGCAGTTGGCTGCGGAGCACGCTCCCAGCAGCTGTCACTGGGACCCAGCCGAGGGACCGGGGCCACCTGGCTAGGTGGCAATTCATTGTAGTGAAGGTTTTATTTAAGGAGAAAAGGGCCTAAATTCAGCATTGTAAGGTGATGGTGGCTTTGACCCTGGTGGCAAGCTGGGCTTTTCATCTGAGGGCTGGGTGGAAAGAGGGAAGCAAATTTTTCCATCTCATCCTCATCTCGTAAGAGGACAAAAGCAGCATCCAGCATTCATTCATGCCTTGAAAACAGAAATGAGTTCAGGCTCCCCAGTGACCCTGCACAAGGGATGGAGAAAGTGTCTCCAGCATGGACAATCATGCTCAAGGTCACTTGCCACGTTGGATGCTACGAGTTTTTGGAAGCCAGCATCATGCATGAAAGGAAAATGGACTTGACACATCCAGGGACTGAACCTGTGCACCCTGGCTGCTGCTGCTCTGCTAATGATTGGGTAAGACAGCTTGGCACGGGTGAGAGCCAGGCCCAGGTGTCCCAGCCTCTCAGCCCTTCCCAGGATTAAACATTTAACGCTGCTGCACACCGGGCTCGGACACAGCCTGGCTGTGACCCCGGCTCCGGCTGCCACGTCTCCCTTCCCAGCCCAGTGCCACAGCACCAACAAGAGGGATATACAGGAAAGGAGGGATTTCAGAAGGGATTCTTTACCCACATTATAGGCACTCTTTTAATTCTGGATCCTAAAGTGCATCTGGTCTCCTTGGGGTGAGGACAGTGTTGTGCAGCAGCCCAATTTGCAAGGCATCATTAGTTCTTTAATTGAAAATAAGGCAAAGACCAATGGCTGTGAAAGGTGCTGTGGCTCTTTGGACAAGAAGAGGGTTTGGGGACCGTGGCACTGGCCAAACTCCACTGTGATGCAGCTTGCAAGGATCAGGCATGGAACTCCCTTCAGTTCCAGGAGCACAGATAGGGATATTCATGGCAAGATGCTCAGCAAAAACTCTGCAGACCTAAAGCTCCTCTGGAAATATTCCTGCTGGGTCAGACGAAGTGTGGTGGGAGCTGCAGGCCCTAACAGGCCCTCCTGAGCCTCCAGCAGCCAAATTATCTCTTTCCAACCCGCATGGATTTAGGGATCACCCACCTGGTTTCTCCTTTCTGCCTGGTGCAAGGTCAGAGCAGCCCCACGTGGAGATGGCCTGGCTGGAGGTGGCCATTAGCCAGCCTGGCAGCGAGACCAATGGAAGAAAATCCCTGGGGACAGGATGCTTCCCCCTGAGACAACAAATTCTGCTCCTTCCCTCTGCTGCTGTCCAACCCACAGACAAAAAGGGCTTTTCCCAGCAAACGCACATCCCAAGTCAGTGGAATTCATGCAACTTTGATAACGAGCCTTTAAAGGGTAAAGCCTAATGAAGGGATCCAGAAACAAGCTGCAAATGAAGGCAGGATGCAGCTTTTTAATTAAAACTCTGACGCTTTTTTATCTCTTTCCTTCTCCCTCGCTCTTCCCCGTGCCGATGGAGGGGATTTCTCCATCTGAGGCCTGTTGCTGTACAAAAAGCTCAGCTTTAATATTCTCTTTGATTAAATGAGATTTTTTTCTTCCTCCTCTTCTGGTGGTGCTGCCGTTGTGCTCCTTGGTGAGGATTTAAAGGAAGAAGGGCCCTGCCAGGAGCCAGGCACTACCTGCAGAGAAGGAAGGGGACACAGATCCAGCCATGTTCAGAGAGGATCAAAGCGCTGGGATGGCCACGTGCCTTTGGAGCCCCAAATGCTGCCTTTTCCCATGATGTGTTTCTGCAGCACCTTCCCCTAACACGGACCAAAACATGCTGGTACAAAGGGTTAAGCAGCAAGAAAGAGGGAGAAGATCAGGCCCATTTGAGGGGATGATGAGACACTCTAATTTGATTGATTTTCAGTGAATTCATGGCACTTCTCATTTGCAATTCCCCTCCTTTTAATTAGCTGATGCTTGTAGCTATCACATTTGATTCTCATACTTAATTAAATGGGGTCCTGCACCTTTGGGCAGTGCTGGGAGGTAGTGGAAGGAACCAGCTGGAGGGAGGGCTGGACAGAAACAGAAGCATCCCCCAGTATTGCTCCATGCTGGCTGTGAAAGCAACGTGGAGCTCAGAATTGCCTTGGATAGCCCAAGCTCCTTGCCTGGCTGCATCCTGCTTGGCAGTAAAATATCCATAGACTAAAAGGGAACAGAGCCTGAGCTCTCCTTTCAGTGCCTGGAGAGTTTCCATCTGCTCCAGGTGATCTGTGTTTGGGAGCTGCTTGAGAATTGTACTGGCACCAGTGGAATTTAGATCACAACTGGGTGGGAAAAGATGTCTTAGCCACTCTGATGCTCAGCTAAGGAGGCATCAGAAGCTGTTCTAGTCCCCAACCCACTGCAGCAGTTTATCTCTACAGGAAAAGCTACTAAAAAAGACATGCAATTTAAAATCCACCAAAAAAAAAAAAAAATCCAGCAAATTGCTTGTAAACTATTCTGTTAATTGGTGCCACAGTGAAATCCAGACCTCTGGAATGCTGACAGTATTTGGCTGAGTGGCTTGTGACAGGGATGGTGCTGGCACTGGGGCCTTGTTGTGTCTCCTTGGTGGGAGGTAACTGGGACAGATGTGCTGGCAGTCACACCAGTTGTATTTCTCCTTCTCGGCTGTCATTTCCCTGCCCTGTGCTCCTCTGTTTTATCCATCCACCTTCTGGCATGTTTGCACACGTGTTTTTACACCATCCCAGCTGAAATGTCCAGCCTCTATAAAGGGTTTACCTCTGATGCAGCAGGTCTGACTGATTTTGGGGTTCTTGCACCCCAAAGAAACTCATCTCTACACAGGAATGGTGATCCAGAGATTAATTGCTCCAAATTCACATGAAAGTGCCCCAGTCCTACAGATCTGCAGCTCTTTAATGGCACATGCTGGAAACTCTCCTCAAAGCACCCCAGACCAGCCCAGCCAGGCACCTGGGCAGCTTTAGCCCGTGTCCATGGTTGTGCTGGCACCTAAAGCATCCCCTCACTTCAATTCCGACCTATTTGCACCAACAGAATGATTTATTAAGAGTTGTCCATGATCCCACACTCCGTGGGTTTGGGGTGCTGATGGTGCTCAGATAAGGCACCAACTTCAGGGACACCCCTCAGATTGCAGCTCCTTTGATTTGTGATAAAGGCAAATGTTGTGATAATGACATCCTGGCTTGATGAGGATTTCTGTGGGTCTTGGCTAATTGTCTCAAAAGCTTTGAGATCTGGGGATTAAATGGGTGACTGAAGCACATTGAGTTATTATTATTATTATTATTAGGGATTTCCATTTGGACCTTCCCTGTTGGAGCATAATATATTCCGTCAATTACAGGAGAGCAGCACGGGGCTGAATGGCACCCTGATAATGAGGGGCTCTTTCATTTCCCCCGCACACGCACGGACCAGTTCAGAGGCTGGGAAATGAAGGTCTCCCCCCTCCAACGATGGCATTTGAGAATTCTTTCAACAGAATAATTTTATGGTTCTTGACTCAGGAAGTCAGTTTGAACTTTGGTTTTAGAGATAAAAGGACTGACAAAGCATCCCCACAGGACGCCTGGACTCTTTTGCATTCATAAATGTGGAGCCAGCACCAGAGCCCTCTTCCACACGCCAGGAATTACCTTCGCTCAAAGGTTTTTCTGTATTCACTTATCATCTAATGAGCAGTGCAAGAAACTTCATTTTAAGGAGGAGAGAAGGGGAAGGAGGATTAAAAAAAATCCTCTCTTGGTGGATGCTTTTAAATGGAATTCGATTTCTGTGGCTTTTTCATATCCTGCCAGCGAGGAAGACAAGGCAAAAGAACGAAGAGTTAAAGAGATGCAGAGATGAAAGGAGCCCCAGCCCCTTTAGGTGGGGACAGGCTTGCAGGGATGGCAAACACTGCAGAGCACAGGAGAGCTGGGGGAGAGCAGGACAGGCAGGAGGGACACGTCCTGGAGAGGAGCAAGAGGGTAGGGGAAGAAAAATACTGCTGGCAGCTGGGGGGGTAATTATTCCCTGGAAAGGCAGCTGGATGATGAGTTCCATCACCACTGGAAAAGTGCAGGTCTGGGACAGCCCTAACAATGCCTGGCAGCTCGTGTCTGTTGTTCCAGCGTAATCCCAACCCCAGCCTGGAGGCAGGACTCCCAGAGGGAGGAGAAATGGGACAACAGTGACACAGACATCACCCCACACATGAATCCAAGGCCCTGTGCCAGCCAAGGCTGGCAATGGAGGAGCTGGTGAAAGGATAAGGCAGCTCCTGCCCTCGGCAGCCACCACACCGATGCTGCAGCTCAGAGAGGCCTTTACTGCATTCAGGGGGGCCAAAGCCTGAGGGTGGACAGAAAGACACAGCTCACAGGGACACTGCTCATGGCCTGGGAATGCCAGCCAGGCACTTGGCAAGGGAGAGGAGAGATGCAGCAGTCTGGGGAAGAGGGGAAGCTCCATCCCCCTGTTCCTGGATCATCTGCAGTGATCCCTGCCTGGCCCTCCCTGCTTTCTGCTCCTCCAGTGGGTCTTTGGCAGGACAGCACAGGGAAACAAGGGCTTCCAAAGAACATAAAGTCCAGGGAAATGTCTCATGGTCTGTGGCATCTTCACACCTCCTCATGGTGGCTGTGTAGTGCCCTTTGCTGCTTTATCCAAGGGAGCCAGGCTGCAGCCCTGACCTTCCCGACATGCATCCCTGGCTCTGAGCTCAGCCCCTGGTAAAGCAAGGAATGGCAGGGATCTCAGAGAGCCTTCGGACACTGACACTCACCCAGAGCACACCATTAATCTCAGGAGCCAGAAAATACCCAGGGAAAAGGCTCCCTACGCTGCTCCTCAGGGTGAAGAATCACCAACACCTAATTTTGGTCTTGTAACAAAGCAACTGAACCATGGTTTTGTGTGAGATGTCTCTGCACCGTAAGTGGTGAAATGTGGGTTTTCCTGTTTATCCACCATTGCCATTTGTCCCTTTCCAGTTGCCAGGGAGCAGAAAGCTTTGCTTTTGTTGCCTCACCTTGATTTTCCCAGAGCTTCCTTTTCCCAAGCCTGGGGACCCAGTGAGGGTGGCAGTCCCTGAGGACCTGGGGGCCGGAGACTCCACCACCACAGGATGGATGAAGCTCCAGCTACCAAGACACAGTTCCATGTCCTGCTGCTGAAAAGAACCTCAATGGCAACCCTGGAATTTGTCTCTCTGCCATTTAAGCACATGGCTCAGCAAAAGGCTGCCCAGGACAGAGCGTGGAAAGCTTCTCTTCTGCACAGGTCTGTGGAAACCTCTTGAGTGTGCAGGCCAGCTTCCATGCTTCCATGCTTCCAGCCTTCCAGCATCAGTTTAACTTCCCAGTCCTGCCTCTGGGCTGGTTTAGCACAGTCCTCACCCATTCCTGAGCTTTTGAGGCAGATTATGCCAAGATCAGTCTGACTACTTGTGGGCTTAAAGGTAAGTGCATGCTGAAATACCTGGAGGCATCAGGACCTGAAGAGCGAAACCACGGCTCAACACAAATAAAACAGACTTGGCAACTACTGATCCCTCACTGTTTCTGAGGCAGGAAAAAGCAGAAACCCAAGGGTTGGGGCTGGACACCAGTGGCACAATCTACTTCCCCAAAGAGTGTTTGAGCTGCAGCTCTGAGCTGCCAAAGACTGTCAGATTAGTATTCTGGGCCAGGCTGATTACGTTCAGATATATTGCTGACATCAATCACCTCTTCCCAAACTCATCTGTCTGGATCAGTCAATTACAAACTTATTTTCAAGCTGTAGGTACTCATCTGAGATAGACCCAAGGAAGGAGCTAAACTCATTTAAGGGGGTTGACCTCTCTGCCTGGCTGATCTGTGGCATGGTTTAATAATCCTCTGCCCCATCCACTCCAGCCTGGGCTGGGACCAGCTCCCAAACAGCCACCCTGGGGCAACACAGGTGTAGCCCACCCTGATGGAAGGAAGCTGCCACGATGGCCCCGTGAATGCTAAATAAATTCACTATGATCTCTGCTAAGGCCACGGATACAAAGCGAATTCATAATGATAAGACAATTAACCTGCTACCTTTCTCAGCCTTTAGATGACTCGCAGCATCTTTTATTACCTCTGCCATGCAAATTGGAGGCACAAAGGTTGTTTTTTTCCCCAATAAAATTGTTCCCATCCTTCTCCCATCACATTTCCCCACGTTAAAAGCTGCAATCAGTGAGACTAGCCTTGGTTCGTCCACTTTTTCTTACTAAGAGGTACATAAATAAAATAATAACAGATGATTAATAACCCTGAGAGCTTTCCAAATATTAATGAATTGATCTTGTTGCTCGAGAAGAATGGGAGAGTTTTAGATTTAAAGCTTTGATAGATTTTCTCCTGAGAAGGCACGGTGATAAATACTGCGTTAAAATGCTATTTGTATCTGTGTTGCTAATATTAAGTTCGTGTGTTCATAGATTTGAAAGCACAGAAGGAGAATTATGTCACCTGCTCTGACTCGTAATGAAGGCCATCGACTTTCCCCCGGCGAAATGAGTAGAACTGAGTAAAACTGAAAAGATACATTTCCAGGGAGGCTCTCTTTGAGGAGCTTCCTGAGCTTTTCCATGGGGGCCACCTGCCAACCACCCTTTGTTCACACAGCTGGAGCAGGGATGGGGCAGGTTGGATCCTCAAATCCATCTCCAAAGCCCCATTTCTTGCCTTACAACCACCCCTGGTCTCATCCATCCTCAATTAGAGACAACACCACAAATCATTCTGGCTGCTCCTAAGCGAAGAAAAACCCAACAGCCCTTCTGTGCAAATGACAGAATCAGAGAATCTCCCTGATCCTGGTGGGTCTCTCCCAGCTCAGGAACTCCTGGCCCTGCACAGACCCCCCCCAACAATCCCACCCTGGGCATCTCTGGAGCGCTGACCAGGCTCTCCTGGAGCTCTGGCAGCCTCGGGGCCGTGCCCATTCCCTGGGGAGCCTGGGCAGTGCCAGCACCCTCTGGGGGAAGAACCTTTCCCTAAATCCAGCCTGAGCCTGCCGTGCCACACACACAACTCCAGCCTTGCCCTGGGTCCTGTTCCTGTCACAGAGAGAAGAGATTGGCACCTGCCTCTCAGGAGAAAGCTGCAAATGGTGATGAACAAACCAAACCCTCACTGATCTGTGGGATTTTGGGAGAACCAGCTCTGCCCCTGCAGTTGTTTTGTGCAATCACTGAGAACCTGTCTCAGGTGAAAACACTCTGCAAAGGCACCCCCAAAATCTGGGGGCAACGAGATCAATTAATGAATATTTGTAAAGCTCTCAGGGTTATTAATGAGGCAGAAAGTACTGTAGTCCCTCAATTCCACAGAACCCAGAGCAAACATTTGGGTGGAAAACAACTAAAAGACAATCTAGATGTAAAGAAGATCCCAGGTCTAACCCTGTCAAAGACTTTTTTGTGTCCTTCCCAGGCACAGAGACGATGCAAAGCAGGGTCCTGGCTGCGTGAACTTGGCCCTTTCGTGGTGGTACTAATGCTCGTGCACACAGTAATTAAGGCTGGATGGATGAAGGCTGAATATTGAACTCTGAAGTCTGTGAAGGTCAGGGATGTGCTACTGGAGAGGCAATTTATCCCTGATCTGTAATAAGGTCTCACATCTGACCTATTAACTGAATGTTACATGATATTAATAATCTCCCTACAGATCGGGAAGAGACAAACAAAAGTCGAGTTTGGAGGTTGATTTGCTGGAGTTAATCCATCAAACACTCTAAAAATCTACAGTCAAACAGATTATTTTTAACTGAATATGCCTTTCTTTGATGAGACTGTGTGTGCATCACACTCCTCACATACCTTTCGATGTAATAAAGATCGATGAATTATTCATGCCAACATTATTAGTCCTCTATATAGGACACTCTCCTACAGATGGGTGAGCTCCTTCCAATCAGAAACCTCATTTTCTGAAAACTGAAGAGTCAGATAATGTCCCAAAATCGTTGACAACCAGCTTGAAACACTTCTAATTGGAAATACTCTTCTTCTATGGGAAAATTGGGAAGTTTTTATCTCTGCCTTCTCAAAGCACAGCATCAGGATTTTTTTTTCTTCTTTGAAATGATGGTTTGTTTTAAAATTCACCTAAATTTAATGTAAAGCTTTTTTTTTAGAAGCACCACAAGGCAGCCCTAAAAATCCAAGCACTTCAGTGCAGCTCCAGCAATATAATTCATTTTAGCCAAACCCCAAATGTTTTGTTTTCATGCTATCAAAGGGCTTTGATTTGCTTTTATTGTTTCAACTTTATAATCATACGATACCATAAACCAGAAAGGAAACACACAGACCTCATCAAAGCAATGGGTTGCTATCAGGTTATGTTGATATAGCAGGAAAAGGATTGGAAGGGGGTTTTTTTGGGTTTTTTTTTATATATTTTTCTAGAAAACATTTGATTTTACAAGAAATCCTATCTTTTATTGTGCTTCAGGTGAACTGTGCTGTGTTGCAGTCTCCTATAGAAAGAGAAATTGTAGAATCACAGAATCATGAAAAATTCCGAGTTGGAAGGGATCCACAAGGGATCACTGAGTTCAAATCCTGGCCCTGCACAGACACCCCAACACTCCCAGCCTGTCCCTGAGAACGTTGTTTAAGCATTCCTGGAGCTCTGGCAGCCCTGGGGCTGTGACCATCCCCTGGGAGGCTGTTCCAGTGCCCCACCACCCTCTGGGGAAAGAACCTTTCCATAATATCCAACCTAGACCTGACACAGCTTGTTGCCATTCTCTTGGGGTGCCAGCTGCCAGTCCTTTGCTCTGGGAACAAGATGAGTGGATCATTGGGGGAAGCTGTGGCATCTTGGAAGAGGCTGTGGCACCTCACCAGCAGGGACAGCCAATGCACTGGTCCCCAGCCAACCAGTAAGGCTGGAGAAAAATCTGGTGAATTCAGAATGGTTTGGGTTGAAAGGGATCCTAAAACCCATCCAGTCCCACCCTCACCATGGACAGGGACAACTCCCACTATCCCAGGGTGCTCCAAGCCCCGTCCAACCTGGCCCTGGACACTTCCAGGGCTCCAGGGGCAGCCACTGCTTTTTGGAGCAATGCCAGGGAATGGTTTCACCCTGCTGGCACCATCCATCCTACAAGGGGGAAAGAAACCTTGGGGGGCCACCAAGATTTGCCAGCTGAGAGACCTGGGGAGCCAAGTGCCAGCCCTGCGGGGTCACACCAGGGTGAGCTGAGCATCTCTGAGTCAGGGTGGGACGGAGGAGCTCACAACTGGCCCTGCCTGCTGGCAGGAGGCCACATGGGGACCTGTGAGTGCCAGCCCTGCCCAAACCCGCCCCGTGTGACACCAACCACTGCAGAACTGCCAGTGCTGGCACTGGACCAGCCCAGGTGTCACACAGTGACCTCTCAGCACAGCTCATCAAACGTCCCCAAGCTGCTCCTGCCTCTGCTTCAGCACTCCCTGCAAAGGCCCTGCTGGGATCTCCACCCCTCCCTGCAATTACTGCAATGCAGATCTCTGCTTCATTAGCCAAAAATTCCATAAACTCACCCAAGCCCTTCCCAGCTGCCGTGCTGTGGGAATGTGCACGGGCAGGGCAGGCACGTCCCTTCACTCCTGCCTCAGCTCCCCTTTGTGTCCTTAACTCCAGCAACACTTCTTAAGTGACAAAGCCACAGCTCAGATCCACGGCAGCTGGAGCTGGACAAAGTTTTTCCAAGCTTTTTGATTCTCCCAAGGCCCTCCTTCCAAAGATCTCCAAAAACAGGGAAGAAACAACCCAAACCACCCAGCTCAGAGCTGGGAGTGGAGAGAGGAGCTCAGAGCCTTGTAAAATATGATGGGCTCCCCCTGGCCATGGGGTGGAATTAACACCCTTCAAAAAAACCGCCAAACTGATGATGTTTTTAAGAAAAGAGAAAAATCAGAGTTGTAAGGGACCATTTTGCTTTGGAAAAAGGGGACAAAGCTCCAGGCAGGCAGACATAGGGAAAACTCCTGTGCACTTCAGATGGCCACTGCCACTCCTCACTTCATTCCCCCAGCTGTCAATCTTCAGCTTTTACAGGAAAATGGAGTTTTCCACAAAATGCCAGAGTTTCTCAGTCAAATAATAATCCTCTCCCTGAAACATCTCTAAAATTATTTTACAGCAGCTGGAGAGGTCATCTGCTCCCCACCTAGGTCACAGAGGGAGATTTTCCATACTGTCCCAGGCTCCTGTGGTTCAGTGTGGTTCATGAGTGTGAGGAGTGTGGTTCAGTCCCTGTAACTGGGGTCTGGCTGGACCTCAGAACCTTTCAGTCAGGGGGTTTCGAAACTCAGAGCCCCCCAGCACCTCCATGCACGCCCAGCCCATCTCCTGCCCCTGTCCACTGAATCCCTGGACAATTCCCAGCCATGGGATTGGGGAGTTCAGTACTGCAGAGGCTGGAAGGGCTCCCAGGTTCACATCTCTTGCTTCAAACATCCTCTGTGCAGACAGAAGTGCAAAGTCTAGGAGGGCAAATTACAAAATAAATAGGATGGTGTCATGTCCTCGTGAGAAATGGAATGTTCATCTTGTCATTACACCAGCACAAGGTACTGGAATCACCTGTGGCAGAGCTGCAGGAGGATTTTCGTGGGACAGGCCAAATCTCCTCCTAATCCCTCTGCTCCCTACCCTTGCCTTCAGAAGATGCTCCAGGGCTGGAGCCCCTTTGCTCTGGTGCCAGGCCAGGCTGGGAGAGCTGGGGGGGCTCACCTGGAGAGGAGAAGGCTTCAGGGAGAGCTCAGAGCCCCTTCCAGGGCCTGAAGGGGCTCCAGGAGAGCTGGAGAGGGACTGGGGACAAGGGATGGAGGGGCAGGTAAAAGGGGGATAGGTTTAGAGTGGATATTTGGAAGAAAGGCTTAGCCATGAGGGTGGTGAGGCCCTGGCACAGGGTGCCCAGAGAAGCTGTGGCTGCCCCTGGATCCCTGGAAGTGTCCAAGGCTGGGTTGGATGGAGCTTGGAGCACCCTGGGCGAGTGGAAGGTGTCCCTTCCCTCGGCAGGAGGATTGGAATAAGGTGAAGTTTAAGATCCCTTTAAACATGAACCATTCCACACTTCCATGATCTGATTCCTTGTTGTGAGAGCCCTTTGAGCACAGGATGAGAGATCTCATCCCACCTGCATCAGAGAGCAATGTTTGCACCCCAGCTGCCTGGTGTCCTCCTGCTGATCCTTCCAAACTGGGATGTGCTCCCTGCAGGAGGGGGTTTGGCTGTATGGAATCCCATGGAGGCCTGGTGGGGGAGTTGTGTGCCAGAGCAGGATTTTGGAAAAGGGGAAAAAAAAAAAAAAATTGCAGAGAGAGGCGAGCCACACACATCGAGACAGCTGCAGTGGCGCACGCTCGCCAACATCGCCGCTTTTCCAGAAAATGAGGTTTTGATTCCTTTTCAATTTTGTTTAAAAATGACAAATAAATGTCTTAATATTAATAAAGAAAAAAATAGATCCTCCGTCGGTGTGAATGCGTAATGTGATTTGACATCCAGAATGGAATTAAATTAGTGAAATACAATGGGCTGGAAAGAAGAGCTGCTTTCCCTCAGAAGATTGGCATTGGTGTGAAACCAAAGCCCAGCATTTCACGCTGGCATGCAGCTTCTGCTCCTCACAAATCTCGTGTGCAGCGGCCAAATCCTCAGGTGGTGGAATTTGGCACGAGCCCCCCAACACCGGCGTGGTGATGCCAGATCCTGCAGTGAGGATCCTGCTGGAGGAACACTCATGGTGCACATTCCTCATGGGATGCGTGTGAGGGGACAGCACTGTCCTGCTTGTCTGTGTGTCTCATGTGGAGAGGGGTATTTAGGAGCTTCAGGGGTTGGAATCTCTGAGTGCAAAAGAGAACTGGCAGTTCCTTGTTGTGCCTGGAGGACATCAGGGATGGAGAACAGACCTCAAGGCTTAATACAAAGAAACACCAGGAGAAAACAAGACTTTTCCCCTTGAAAAGGCCACCTGAGGCAGGGGACAGACTGGAGAGCTCCAATGACCCTGTGAGCATTTTGATGGTGAAGGCTGGCATTGCACCATCCCGGGCAGCTTTGCACGGGTACACCACGGCTGAGCTGCTGCTCTGGGGAAGGGTTTTACACAGGTTTTTGCAGGTGGCAGCTCCTGTCTACTGACTGTGCCTACCTCCCTCATTTTGCTCATTTCCAGAAAGTTCAATTTAAATGTCAAATTTAAATGTCAAAGTGCTGAAAACTTGTGAATCCAAAAAAAAAAAAAAAAAAAAAAAAAAAAAAAAAAAAAAAAAAAAAAAAAAAAAAAAAAAAAAA
>VZUI01052978.1:0-14045 GCA_013401135.1 Cettia cetti
CTCCTCTCCTCTCCTCTCCTCTCCTCTCCTCTCCTCTCCTCTCCTCTCCTCTCCTCTCCTCTCCTCTCCTCTCCAGGCTGGAGTATCTGTCTCAGTTACAGAGGGAGAGGGAAAATGGGGGCAGAGCTGCAAGTGACATGACTTGCTGATAGAATGCTTTTAGCGCCAACTCTGTTGGGTAGAGACAAAAATAAATACTGCAGTGGAGAAGTTGGAGGCCTCCAACCTCCTCAGAGAGTTCTGGAATCAGTCCTGGTCCAGGCTAGGGTGCAAGGAGCTGGATTGCCATGAGTGCAACTTTCCTCCAAGGCAGAAGGGGGAGGTTTAAGGGAGTCGATTTATTTTGCTGGTGGATTAGTTTTGTTTAATGTCCTTCTGCCTTTGTTGCTTCTATAGTGTGTTTCTCTTTTCTTTTCAGTTTTTGAGCCTAGCTTCAAACATTTTGAACTTTATCACTTCTTCTATGCTGAACTCCAGGAATAACTTCATCCGCAACTACCTGAGTGTCTCCCTGTCAGAGCAGCACATGGCCACGCTGGCAAGCATCATCAAGGAGGTGGACAAGGATGGCCTGAAGGGTGAGTGAGAAAACCTCTCTGGCACAGCTCAGAGATGTCTCTTTTTTTTAGTTTTTTAAATACTGGAGAGCAAAGTGGTAAGTGGCTTTCAATCCCTGTCTTACAGGCACGTCTGATGAGGAGTTTGCTGCTGCTCTGTATCACTTCAACCATTCCTTGGTGACCTCAGATCTTCAGTCCCCTGCCCTGCAGGTGAGCTGGGATTGAATGCATCAATGAAATGAAGAAGTGTTGGTGTCTGTTTATGCATCTGCCTGCGTTCTCCATGCCTTGAGAAGTGTGTTGGTTGTTCCATTTGGCCCTGAGTATATTCTGCAAAAAGAAGTTGGAATATTTTGAGTCGTATGATTTGAATGACCTTTACAGTCATCCAGCAAAAAACATCCTGCACAGTGTAAACTTAACATCTGGAATTCAAACTAATCCACTTGCCTTTGAATGTGATGAAAGCTGAGAAGGAAATGAGTTTGTGTATTTTGTCTTGGAGAGTTGCCTCTATCCATGAGTTTATCAAGAGACATTTCTACAGATGTGCTGTGCCATCAGGCCTGGTGCCAAAAGGCCTTAGAATTTCTCAGGAGAGAATCAAATTAATCCTTTTGCTTTAATGTCCTAACTTTTTAGCCTCTAGGTCTCTTTGCTGGCTGATGGACCTGACTGAACCCTGTCATGGAGGTTACAAACCCCATCACTGAACTCAACCCCTATACTTTGTGGACTGTTTTCTACTGCATTTTAAACACTCTGATAATTTTTAAAAGCAGCTGAGCTTTTCATCAATCTGCCTTTTTACTGTATTTGAAAAGAAGCAAATATTGCTGTGCTCAGTCAAAGGGCTCTTCTGAACACAGTAGCCTAGTCTCTCCTGCTCTGATATTGCAGAGAAAAGCTCATTAATGCCATTTTTTCTGCATTGATGTTGAGATTTCATTGTGTTTAGGTGGCAAAGTGACAGCAGAGTGTCCCTCAGTGGCATTGCTGTGTGAGCAGAGCTGAGAGCCTTGCTGTTTATTGTCATATCTATGCTCAAATCATACTTTTAGTTAATTGAAGCATCAGGACTTGCCTCTTTCCAACAAGCCCCTGTTTTGTTCCAGAACACACTTCTCCAGCAGCTGGGAGTTGCCCCTTTTTCTGAAGGTCCATGGCCTCTCTACATCCACCCTCAAAGTTTGTCAGTGCTGTCCCGACTCCTCCTGATTTGGCAGCATAAAGCCACTGCTCAGGGAGATCCTGACGTTCCAGAATGCCTTAAAGTCTGGGAAAGGTGAGATCATTTTATGTTGGGCTGTAAATCAGTCATCTCTTACCTCGCTCATTTCCTGTCAGGTGGAAATTCTCTGTTCCAAGTGTCTGTTCCCCGGTGTGGGATCTGTGGTGCTGGGAGGAGCAGAGGGTCAGTCTGCCGTGCTGGGGAATCCTTCACCCAGAGCAAATGAGAGCTGCAGTCAGGAGTTAGGGGGCAGGAGGCTGAATTGCAGCAAGGCTGGCAAAAAGGAAGGAGAAGGAGAATCTCTTATTTTTCAGCAGGTTTCTGGTAGGTCCTGTTAGGATGGTGCTGAGATTGTTCCTCTCTGCCATTACGGGTTTAGGTGGTTTAATGTTCTAATGAACAGCCTTTCCCAGGGAACACATTTGAATCACCCCTTTTCCATTTAAATGATTGTTCTTGTTTTCCACTAAATATATTTGCCACTGATTTAATTTGTGTGGGTTTTACTGCTCACTCAGTCTCATTGCAATACATACATAGTGAACATTTGTGAAAATGTCAGTATTAGAACAGTAAGCAGAAAAATATAATTACTTCTAGTTAAAAAGATTTTAAAGAGGCATCTAAGAGGAGAACTAAACTTGACAAACCTCCTCTCCTGTTGCCAGGTTTGTGGGCACCCTGAAGCAAAATGCCTTGCAGGGGACTCTCCCCAGTGACACGGAAGATCTGAATGTGGAGCATCTCCAGCTGCTGCTGCTCATTTTCCACAATTTCTCAGAGAGGGGCCGCAAATCCATCATGATGCTCTGTATCCAGACCATTGTGGAGCTGACAGCAAACATGGAGACCCAGCAGTGTTCTGTGCCTCTTATCGTGGCACGGCTGCTCCTGGTGTTTGACTACCTGCTCCACCAGTACTCCAAGGCCCCCGTGTACCTGTTTGAACAGGTAGGATTTTGACAACTGGATATTTATTGGTCACCCAGCAGGAGTCTGTAATGGGCAATCATTTGGTGTGCTCTTTCCATCACCCTTGGGAGTAAATCAGTTTTGATGTTATTACCAAACTTCGGAGTCCAAGCAATGATTAATTATCCTGGCTGGTTCCTAGCAGCAGGTTCAGTTGGAGTATAAATTCCTGGTGTGACAGGTGTAAATCCTAGTAAGGACAGGATGATTGTCCCACAATATCTTTAAAATGTTGATATTTGGCTGTTTATTTCATGAATACCTTTTGTACTTCCTTGCTTTAGTGTTTCACCACAGGGTTTTTTGGCACTGTCCTTATAAATGGGATGAGATGGTGCCTGGCTTTTACAATTGTGGGAAGCTTGGCCATGGATTTAAACTGCTCAGTCCAGAATAAAAACGATCAGGGAGGGTCCAGGGCTTCCCCGGAAGAGTGGAATGTTGTCTTTTGAATAGGACTGTTTTATTTCGTGTTTCTTTCTCTGTGGGGGTGGTGTTTTCTCCCTATCCCTCAGTGACAAGGATGCCATGAGTGGGTTTTTGTTTGGTTTTTCTAATTCAGGTACAATATAATTTGCTGACTCCCCCCATTGGCTGGGTGAGTGGATCTCAGGACAGCAGCAGACGAACATCTGTCCCACTTTATCATGGCTTTAAAGAAGTGGAAGAAAACTGGACCAAACACTGTTCATCAGGTAAGAAAGAAAATGTAAGGAATTTTTTATTCCAATATTTGCTTGTATAAATAAGTTAAAGCCTTTTCTGCCCCTTGGTTTGGGCAGCTTTTCCTGCTTTTAATGGCCATAGTTAAAATAGGTAAAATACATCAAATAATGCAAGAATTGTTTTATTAAACAAAATTCAAGATTGTTCTCTTCTAGGAGTATGCAACAAGTAATTAAAAATAAGTATGTGTTTATTTTGCCAGGATTGTAGGAGTAGGAAAGCTTTGGCTGCTGCCTATATTAGAGCACCTATAAAGTGTCATGGAGCTGGCTTGGAATCTGCTGGTGGTCATACAATGCAGAGGGTTGTGGGGATGGAGGAGAGAATCTGACACCATGTGGCCTGTTTAAACTGCCACTTTGAAGGTTATTTTTTGTTCTCACATTCCAGACTCTGCTCCACAGCCCAGGTTCTACTGCATCCTGTCTCCAGAGGCTTCTGAGGATGATCTGAACCGGCTGGATAGCACGGTATGGCATTGCTGGTAGAAACTTTCTGCAGGGCCATGGGGGTTTGCCATGTGCCAGGGAAAACAGACAAGAAGGAAAGATTTGATTAAAAAGAGGGATCAGGAATCTTTCACTAAGTGGAGAAATGAAGAGTGGGCAGATATGATAACATGGGATTCCTTGTTACCTCTGGTTGGATGTCAGGGCAGTCACTGTGCAAAGTCTGTGAAGATCTGTTGTAGTACTTGCAGGAATGCTTGAGATTCAGACAAAGGCACGTGGCATTAGAATTGTTTTCTCATCACTTTGCTCCAGGTTCTCCCTGGGTTTTGTTTCCTCACTAAATTTGTTCCATCAGGGTTATTGGCTCTCTCCCCTGCCTGCCCCTTATTCCCAGTCCATTGATCCTCAGTTCCAACAGAACCTCTCCCTGAAGTTTATTTTGCAAGGTTTTGGGCTGTGGGCATTCTGAATGCTTAAGGAGCTTTTCTAAGCAAGATTTGTCATGTCCTGCAGGTTTGTGAGGTCCTTTTCTCCAGGGCTACGAAGTACGACGAGCTCTACACAGCCCTCACCTCGTTACTGGCTGCTGGCTCCCAGTTTGATACACTCAGGAGGAGGGAGAACAAAAATGTCACTGCACTGGTAAGAGTGTCTTGCTGCCTGTGTTGAGGAATAGCAAGTTTTCATATTTTCAAGCAAAGTATTTAACTGAAGTATTTTGGACTTGGAGTAATGAGGAACTTAAAGATCTCCTAACTAACCATAGTGTTTGTGGTGGCTGCACATCTCTTGAGTTTTTAATTCATTATGTGCTGCAGACTTGCTGTAAGTCCATGGTAGTTCCAGGAGGTGTGGCTAGAACACAATTAAACAGGAGAAAGTTGTATAACTTTTCCTTTTTCTTTTCTCACTCCTTTTTGCATATTTTGTTGTTTGATATGACACAGTCCAGAGTGTGTTCATCTGATTTGGCACATCTGCAGGAGTGCAGAGTCCCTGAGGAGATATTTCCGTAGCTGTAATGATGGAAACTGCAGTCTTTCTGTACTAATTTTTCCAACTGTTCCTCTGTTTAGGAAGCCTGTGCCCTTCAGTACTACTTCCTGATCCTGTGGAGGATCCTGGGGATTTTGCCTCCCTCCAAAAGCTACATGCACCATTTGGCCATGAACACCCCCGAGATGAGTGACTGTGACCTGCTGCACACCCTGCGCTGGTCCTCCCGCCTGCAGATCCCGTCCTACGTGGTGTGGATCAAGGTACAGTGACAGTGTCAGTCCCTCCCTGCTCACTGCACTGGCATTTGTTCTGGGGGAGCTTGTGCCTGTCTTTTCTGAACTGGTTAATTCCAGAGCACTGTTCAGGTGTGATGGATCTGGGTTTTGGCATTTGTAGGATCACCTTATCAAGCAGGGCATGAAGGCTGAACATGCTGCTCCTCTCATCGAACTGACCTCCAGCAAGTGCATCTCAGTGAAGTACGACGTGGAAATAGCGGAGGAATACTTTGCTCGACAGGTGAGGTGTGGGAGTGCAGCTGGGACATACAAATTCTGCTTCTGTGGGATGATCTGCACTTACTGTTCCATCTTCTGTATTTTCAGATCTCTTCTTTCTGTGCTGTTGACTGCACAACCATTCTCCAGCTGCACGAAGTCCCCAGTTTACAATCCATTTACACCCTTGATGCTGCAATCTCCAAGATCCAGGTTTCTCTAGATGAGCACTTTTCCAAGTTAGCTGCAGAAACTGATCCTCAAAAGTCCTCAGAGATAACCAAGAACCTCCTCCCTGCTACGCTGCAGCTCATTGACACTTATGCTACTTTTACCAGGTACAGTCCTTGGGATTTCCAGCAGGACTGTGATTTCCTGCAGTGCTTTGGGCTTTCTCTGCATTTTATGTGTTGTTTTCTTAGAAGTGCCTGAGGGTTTTATAGTCCAGAGTAATTACTTTATGTCCTCTAGAGGGTCCATTCCTTTAAAAGAAGAATAACAAGTAGCTTCTCAAGCCATGCATGGGACTTTGTTGTTTCTGAGTAGCCTCCTTGTGTGATCTTCCAAGGCTTCCTTGCAAGTTTGCAAAACCAGCTTTTCCTCCAGAGATAAAACCACCTCTAGGATAGTGCTACTTAAGGTTATTTCTCTGGAATAATACTGAGGCTGTCAGACCATCGAGAAACAAGGGGGGGGGTTTAATTCTTACATTAAAAATCTAAATTCTTCTAAACTCTCGTTAGAACCTGTATAGAAGAAAGCAAAAATAAATCAGCTTTTTCTTTTTGGGCACTTCTCCTGGTAAGTAGCTTAGAGGAGATAAAAGCCCAGCACTTCCTTAGTGGTGTGAGATGAAGTGTGGGGCAGAACTTCAGAAGTTTGTGTTTTATCTGTCACTCCATTGGCACACGGCTGTGCACTGCAGAGCTGATTGCTGAGGTAAATCCCCTCCCTCTGCCTGCAGGTCCTACTTGCTGCGGAGCCTGTCGGAGGAGGCTTCCCCGGACAGCAAACCCTCCGAGGAGAAGCTGCGGGGCTACGCCGCCGTGCTGGCCATCGGCTCCAGCCGCTGCAAGGCCAACACCCTGGGTGAGGGCCTTCAGGGTGCCCTGGGTGGATCCTTACACAGTGGTGAACAAACTGCTCCCCCCTGGGTGGATCTTTCCACAGTGGTGAACAAACTGCTCCCCTCCTGGGTGGATCTTTCCACAGTGCTTCCCATTTCAGTACCAATTTCAAAGTCGTCTCTGCCTCTGTTCAAACGAGTTGTGCTGCCAGCAGCACACTGCAGTGTCTCTTCAGTATCCTACCAACTGAAATGGTTGGGCAAACCTTGAAAGGATCATTATCTTGTGGGCTCCTCTGGATTAGTGAAGTGTTTTTATAACCTTATTGGACCTTGTGGCATGGAATAGCAAGGGGAACTATGTATGCTAAGCAAGGGGCTGCTGGTATGCTAAAGACTTCTGTGGGTTAGTATTTGTGCCATGTTTTCTGCAGTTTTAGTGAAGTGAAAGAAGCTGGGATGCTCTTAAAGACTTAGAGGTGATTTTGACTTGTAGACCTATGAATTTATTCCATGCCTGACTGTTCTGTGTAACTGCAGGTCCAGCTCTTGTCCAGAACTTACCATCGGCTGTGCAGACCCTGTGTGAATCCTGGAACAACATCCACACCAACGAGTTCCCCAACATTGGCTCGTGGGTGAGTCCAGCCTGAGGCCCTGCTGTGGAATTGCTGGGAGTGGGGCAGTGTGTGGCTCTGTCCCAGAGGAGGCTCTGATGTGTGTGTGTGTGTCCTTCCCCAGCGCAACGCCTTTGCCAACGACACCATCCCTGCAGAGAGCTACATCAGCGCCGTGCAGGCCGCCCACCTGGGCACCCTCTGCAGCCAGAGCCTGCCCCTGGCAGCCTCCCTCAAGCACACCCTGCTGTCCCTGGTCAGGCTCACCGGGGATCTCATCGTGTAAGTCAGCCCTTGTGTGTCCCACACTCTGCTGGGTGCTTGGCTCTGTGTCCTCCAGGGCTGACTTCAGGTGTCTGTGCAGCACTTGCTGACCTGCTGCTGGTTCTGACCTGAACCTTCCACTTCACAGTCCCAAATACCAAATGAATGACAGACAGTCTTTCTGTCTTCTGTGGTATCTCCAAATGTCAAGCTCCCTGAGGGAAACCTTTTTGTTGAGTCTCAACTTGAAGAAACCAGAATATAAACTGACACAATATGGATCTAACTAATTCATTTGTGTTTTATCCTTCACTCGTGTGATGTTTTTAATGTGTAAGGAAAAGTGAAATGCCGGTTTTTTTCCAGGTCTAAAATACTCTGAAATTTTTAGTCTTAAATACTCTGAAACCAAAAAGTAGTTGTTTACACTGCAGACAAGCCCTAAAGCCACAATATATGACAGTGGGACTGTCTAGGCAGATGTTGTAACTGTATATATGCAAAGTAACATGTAGAATCTTCCATAGGATGACTTTTTTCTGAGGGAGAAAATGGCTGGGCCTGTGTTTTTTTCCCACCTTTCCAGAAAGGGTTTCATCACTGACTTCCATCCAGAGTTGTGCCTCACTTAACGTGAATTCTGGTTTCCAGTAGGCACGAGCTGTGATGCATCATGCAGAGAACTAACTTGTGTCCTTTTCTTTTCCAGCTGGTCAGATGATCTGAACCCAGCGCAGGTGATCCATTCCCTGCTGCCCCTCCTTCTGGAGACCAGCACAGAGAGCGTGGCAGAAATCAGCAGCAGCTCCCTGGAGAGGATCCTGGGCCCGGCAGAGTCCGATGAGTTCCTGGCCCGTGTTTATGAGAAGCTGATCACGGGGTGCTATAACATTCTGGCCCATCACTCTGACCCAAACAGGTAACAGAGCTGTGTGCAAGGATTGGCTACAGCAGGGTTGGTCCTGGAACAGAAAAAATCAGCTTATTTTTATCTGTTGAAAGCTTCTGTATACTATAAATATGAGGCATTTTATTCACATTACCAGAATTGTGGAGTGGGGGTGAGAGCAAGAGAGAATGGGGAGGAATAACAGTAGAAGATATTTAAAGTGTAAAAAGAGCAGCTCTTTATAGGAATTTGTGTGTGAAGTCTCTGAAAGATCTGGATTATTTGAGGTTTCTTACTGGAACTTGCCTTACAGAATTATGTGTCCCTTCGTTCTAACTTGGTGGATCTGTTGGTGTTTATGTAAAATTGTTCATCAATTGTTTTTCTGCTGTCTCTTGGAAGAAGAGCTGCTTTCAATTGATGGAAAGTTTACTGGAATTAAAATGGCAAATAGGTCACTTCTGGCCTCCCAGAACTGCTGTGATTGTTGAAGTTATTTCTAGATGTTCTTATTTGATCCTCATGTATTTGATTCTTATCTCTTCTTCTTTTAATCCTCAGTGGCCTGGATGAGTCCATCTTGGAGGAATGTTTGCAGCATCTGGAGAAACAGCTAGAGAGCAGCCAGGCCAGAAAAGCCATGGAGGAATTCTTTTCAGAAAGGTGAAGTCACCATGGAAGTTGTAGTCTAAGAACTTCATTTTCTAAGGACATCTTTTTTCTATTAGCTTTTCACTGTATACACCAAGGTGATGTTAATGCCATTGTGCTGGAAAATACAGACTGTAAAGCCAGGATATCCTTCAGGCAGTGCAGGAGAGTGGGAAGGGACTCTGGGGGGAGAGGACCTGCATCTTTGTCCAAATCAAATACTCAGCAAGGCCTCACAGTGATGGTCAGTGGGGAATTGTGCAGGATAGTTGTTCTGTCAGAGCAGGTTTCTGAGAGATGCTGCTCCATAAGGCACTTACAAACCAAGCTGCAAAATCCCAAATTCTCTCAGTGCTTCTGTGGGGCCACGAGTTGATAATTGTAAGGGTGAGGGAGGAGGATTGGTTGCACTTAGAATCATAAAGACAAATAGTGCTGGCAGCACCCAGAACAGCTGAAACAGCTGGGATAGACACAGCCTAGCACATCAACAGTGTTCTGAGCATGAGATGAACAGGAGGAAAGGCTTTCTCCATCAGAAAGCTGGCATTGGCTGGTTTTTCTCTTTACCTGTTGCACAGTTTAGAATGAAAGCAGCCTGGCTGTACATTGTTAGTATGGAAGGGAAAGATAGGCAAGAAAACCCTGACTTCTGTTTTGGAGCCAGTTTAGGCCCTTTTGTGACTGGATATGTCAGAGATATCCATATTTCAGAGAACACTGAAATGTTACTGAGGAGCCCATTTATGAGTTTTGGTCTGAGTTGGATTTGCTGTTTGGCTGCAAGCAGCTTCTCTGGTTTGGCTGCTGAGCAGTGTTAACACAAACTCGTGCCAGTCTGAAACGTGAGGGCAGAGAGAAGTGGAGCCAGTGGAAAAGAGGAATGGGCTGCTTTTTACAAAGCTGATTTAATTCTCCCCTCTGTGCAGTGGAGAGCTGGTGCAGATCATGATGGCGACAGCCAACGAGAACCTCTCGGCCAAGTTCTGTAACAGGGTGCTGAAATTCTTCACCAAGCTCTTCCAGCTGAGTAAGTGCCAGTGGATCTCCTCCATCTTGCCTTTTCCCCTTCACGCTGTTCTTGTATTGTCTGAGACTGGAAGATGCTTGAAAGAGGAGCTGTGGGAGGGAGTGGTGTCACAGCTTCACGCTTTCAAGGAAAGCTGTTTTCAGTGTTCCTTGGAGCATCTGTCACTGACAGCAACTTTCCCCTCAGCTGAGAAGAGCCCCAACCCCAGCCTGCTGCGCCTCTGCGGCTCCTTGGCCCAGCTGGCCTGCGTGGAGCCCGTGAGGCTGCAGGCCTGGCTGACCAGGATGACCATGTCCCCACCCAAGGACTCAGACCAGCTGGACGTGGTGCAGGAGAACAGGCAGCTGCTGCAGCTCCTGACCACTTACATTGTCCGGGAGAACAGGTGAGGCACGGCCTTGCTCCTGCCTTGTGTGTGCCCGGTGTTCCTCTTGCTCTCAGAACAATCTCGTGTGAGTTGCTGCTGGCTCTTTGTGGTACCTGTGTGAAACTCTCCTCTTTTTGCTCAGCCAAGTGGGGGAAGGCGTGTGCACCGTTCTGCTCAGCACTCTGATACCAATGGCAACGGAGATGTTGGCCAATGGGGATGGCACGGGCTTTCCTGAGCTGATGGTCGTCATGGCAACTTTGGCCAGTGCAGGACAAGGGGCAGGACACCTCCAGCTGCATGGTGCTGCTGTGGACTGGCTGGGCAGATGGTAAGAGTGAACTCTGTACTGCTGAGGCTTCATTTGTGGGTTCTGTTGAAATTTCTTCTCTGGTGTTTTGGGGACAAAAATTTGTGTTTACAGATAGTCCCCTCTCTCTTGGTTTATTGTTTGTTGTTTGGGATATAAAGTGTCTGAGGGAGGCTGATCTGTGTCCATCTGTTCCAAACAATCACATTTTTTTTCTTTACTCTGGGTGGTTAAATTACTGCATTTATACATTCCCTGTTGTTAATCTAAAGCAACCTGAATGCTTGAAACTGTTGGCCAGGACTGAGTTTATACCTCCTAAAGGCTGTCAGCTGGAGTGAGGGGTTTTGGACTCCCCATCCCTGGAAGGGTTCCAGGCCAGGGCTTGGTCCAGGCTGAGATAATGCAAGGTGTCCCTGCCCATGGCAGGGGGGGATGAGATGGGCTGTAGGATCCCTTCCATCCTAAGCCATTCTGTAGTAATTCCCAGTGTTCTGTGTTGCAGCAAGAAATACCTGTCTCAAAAGAACGTGGTAGAAAAAATGAATGCCAACGTCATGCAAGGGAAGGTAAGACTTGTGCTGGTGCTGCACTTGCAGGAATGACTCCCAGGCTCCAGTTCAGCTGTCCTGGTTTGGCTGCATGGTGGGAATTTTAAAACCTATTTGGCCAGGGGATGACTATCCTGTGTTCGTGCCCAGTAGCGGCTCCTGTGGGCTGTGAGTGTTGCCTCTTGATTTTCCTTCCCTTCTGCTCCCCAGCACGTGACAATCCTGGAGTGCACGTGCCACATCGTGTCCTACCTGGCCGATGTCACCAACGCCCTGAGCCAGGGCAGCGGGCAGGGCCCCAGCCACCTGTCGGTGGACGGCGAGGAGCGCGCCATCGAGGTGGACTCGGACTGGGTGGAGGAGCTGGCCGTGGAGGAGGAGGACTCCCAGGCTGAGGACTCGGTAGGCAGCGGGCACGGTGAATGCTGCAAAGGACAGCAGGGTTTATTGTGCACCTCCCGAATCGCTCAGCTTATAAATTGAGATTTTGTGTTTGTTCCTGATGAGAAACTGAGTGAAGGGCCCTTCATGTCAGGGCTCGAGGAGAGGATCTGTCATTCCTGCCTAGATGCGTTGACTTTGTGATGTCAACGAGAGTTAAATATTTATTTTTAAATTAAAAAAGGAAGAAAAGGGATAAAATGGGTTTGTTCCTACTGGTTGTTTGGCAATGACTAGTTTTTGTAGCAGCGAGAAACTTAGATTAATACTTTGTGCTGTTGGGGGGTGGAAAAAATAGGTTAGAATGTTATTTTTTGTATCAGTATTTTTGTTACTGTTTCTTTTCCTTGTTAACTGTTTCCTGTTACTACAATGTGTCACCATCTCCTCTCTCCGTGTGGTTTGATACCAACTAGCTTCTAGTTCAGTGTTGCTAAAATCTGCTGTTCTTAAAATGTACATTTGGTGTCTGGAGAATTTATTCTGTACATGTACTTTACTGTAGCTGCAGTTATGACACTTTCCTAAAATTTTCTTCTGGATAGGATGAAGATTCTCTCTGTAATAAACTCTGTACCTTCACCATCACACAGAAAGAGTTCATGAATCAACACTGGTAAGGATCTCTTGTGTTCAGAGCTTCAGCCTGGTATTTCTGGCCATTGGGAAGGAAACCAGTGTAGCTTGTGAGCCTCAAGGCACTGCCTTTCAAAACTCACCTGGTTTATTTTGGGCAGGTACCACTGTCACACTTGCAAGATGGTTGATGGGGTTGGTGTTTGCACAGTTTGTGCTAAAGTTTGTCACAAGGACCATGAGATTTCTTACGCCAAGTACGGATCCTTCTTCTGTGACTGTGGAGCCAAGGAGGATGGCAGCTGCCTGGTAAATTCTTTATGTCTTCAGATTTTCAAGTCCTTTGCAATTTTCTGTTCTGCAGTAAGTTATGTCAGGATTTGAGTATGCAGGAGTGCTAAGACTTGAAGGCTTTGACTTTATTATGAGCCCTCGGAATTACAGCTTGCCTGCAAAAAATTTTTTGCACCAAATAAGAGCATTGGTAAATCTGTGTTCTAGTGACTTGTGGGCTTTCACCTGCCTTTACAGAATTTGCTGCATAGTGAAGAACATCTTTTCCCATGTTTTCCACTAGCAGCAAATAAAATTATTATATCATAAAAGTGAAAAGTTTTTAATTCTTGGGTGGAGAGTCTCGTGCAGGGTGTTATTTCTTTAGAATTCTGCTCTAATTGCTGCTACTACAATCTCTGTTCACTTCATCAGTGGCCAGGTTGAGCCTGATTTGGGATTTTAGTGTTACTCTGTCGTTCCCAGGCGTTGGTGAAGAGAACTCCCAGCAGCGGGATGAGCTCCACCATGAAGGAATCAGCCTTCCAGAGCGAGCCCCGCGTGCCCGAGAGCGTCATCCGCCACGCCAGCACGTCCCCGGCCGAGAAGGCCAAGGTCACCATCAGCGAGGGCAAGGGCCCTGATGAGGAAAAGCCCAAAAAGAGCAGCCTGTGCAGGAACGTGGAGGGCTGTCGGGAGGAGCTGCAGTCCCAGGTATGATTGTCAGCTGCTGAACAGGGGTGGGTTATGATGAGGATCTTGGGCAGGCTGGGTTGGTTATAAGCTGAGATGAGAGGGTCATAAAGGGGTGCCAGGCTTTAAAAAGAGCTGATATGCAGGTCCCATCAGGAGCGTCTTGTTCAACATTTGCCTGATCTGTTTCTTGTAGGCCAACTTCTCCTTTGCACCTTTGGTGCTGGAGATGCTGAACTTCCTGATGGATGCCATCCAGGTCAACTTCCAGCAAGCATCAGCCATGGGGAGCAGCAGCCGTGCCCAGCAGGCCCTCAACGAGCTCCACACTTTGGACAAATCAGTAGAAATGACGGATCAGCTGATGGTACGGAACAGAGGGAATTAACAGAGTGTGAACGGTGGGGAGTGGCTTTTGAACAGAGACATTCCAGTGACGCCCTTTGGATGCTTTCCCCGGCTCAGGTGCCGACCCTCGGCTCTCAGGAAGGCGCCTTTGAGAACGTGCGCATGAACTACAGCGGGGACCAGGGCCAGACCATCCGGCAGCTGATCAGCGCGCACGTGCTGCGCCGCGTGGCCATGTGCGTGCTGTCCTCGCCGCACGGCCGCCGCCAGCACCTGGCCGTCAGCCACGAGAAGGGCAAGGTGGGCCTGGGGCGGGAGCGGGGCTGAACCTGCTGGGCCCTCTGGGGAGATGGGCTGGATCCCTGGGTTACCGGGAGATGGGCTGGGCTGGATCCCTGGGTTACCGGGAGATGGGACAGTGCTGGATCCCAGGGAAATGGGACAGTGCTGGATCCCTGGGTTCCCGGGAGATGGGACAGTGCTGGATCCCTGGGAGATGGGACAGTGCTGGATCCCTGGGAAATGGGACAGT